>CATKHJ010352630.1:0-39209 GCA_949750685.1 Vernicia montana | reverse complement strand
AAATATATAATCATAAATATATATAAATAGATACTAAAATAAATATATACTAAAATAAATATATTTATATGATTATATATTTATAAATTAATATTTATAAATATATTTATAATATATACTTAAATTTATTAAATATATATTTATAAATTATTATATTTTTAACATTTTTTGTATATATATATATATATATATATATAAGGAAAAATAAAATCGGAAGTATATATTTTTATTTAGGGGTTGACTTGGGCGAGTTGATTTTTTTTTTTAACTTGAAAACGAATTTCCAGCTTTTTTAAATTACGGATACTTACCTGAAATATTTCGGACAAATTTCTGTGAGTTTCTAATAAAAAACGTTTTCGAAACGTGAAAACGCGACTTTATAAAAATTTCCGTGCAACGTAGCTCGTGATTCTTTGTTTTTATAATATCGGGCTGGGTTTGAAAACCTTAATCTAATCAAATCAACAAATGAATATACATATTCATAAATTGTTATTTAGGTTAGGCAAAGTTGCCTCTTGAAAGGCAAACCTGAAAGAATTTTTTCCTATTAGAAAACTAGTTTTGATTTGTTGGAACTGATACTTTTGTCTTGCGGACTGAGAGATCGTAGGGTCTGGACTTTCTAGGGCTCTGTTTGGCCCAAATAACGTCATTAAATTTATTTGGAGAGTTTATGAGGCAAACTGCATGCCTTTTGAATTTTGATCAACACTTTGCAAATTGCAATGCAGAGGCTGATTTTTCTGTCCAACTTGAATTTATTTTTCAATTAAATTATGGGGAATTAAATGACAAATTTTAAAAAATTCAAGGGTTTAAAATTGGGTTTGCCTTTTTCTTTCTTTTCTTTTTCTTTTTTTGGAAAAGTTTTGTCCAATTTTAATTTTCAAAATTTCAAAAAGCATATTTAAATATAATAAAAAAAAAATTGACTCCAGCTATTAAAGATTCTTTAAAATGGATATTTTGTTAATTATGCATTACATTTTTTTCTGGCAATTGAATTATGATTTATTTGGAAATAATTCACATTGGTAAAAAAAATTAAGTATGCAAGTTGAGTCCTCATAATAAAATAAAATAAAATAAAAATGAGAGCAATAGTAATATTTACTAATAAAGTAAGTTTTTTACAGTTTTTGTGATAGTCGAGTACCTGCCTTATATTTGAATTTTTTTTTAGCAGGTTAGGAGTATTTTCGAGCCAGTTTATGCTTCAACTCTAAATTAAGTTTATTCTTTGGATGAGTTTAAGGGTACATTCTCCATACTCGGCTTATACATTCATAAATTATCTTCTGGATGCTGGCCTCAAAAATCAAATTCTGATCAATAAAAAAAGTAAACTCTCTTACCGATTATATTAAACTTTGAGGTTGAATCCTAACAATCTAATTCACCTTTATAAAATTTATGATGCACCAAAAAAAAAAAGTACTTTTTGACGGTTCACTGATCATCTAATCGATCATATTCATGCAATATTCATAACTTTTGATTTAAGAATACACAATTAAAATTTATTCAAATCGGGAGTAATTAGGGAAGTATATATATGAACAAGGTTTCTCCTACAAAGATCATCATGTGATTGAATAAATGAAAATTTGTGTTTCAAATGCCTTTTTTTGTTTGTTCAGTCATGTCAAAGGTATCCAAGCGAGTCTAAAGGTGCACCCCACACTCGGTCTATACATTTAGGAGTTACTTCATGAGTGTTGATTTCAAGAATTAAACTATGGTCAATAAAGAGAAGAGCAAACTTTCTTATCAATCAAGTTAACTCTCAGGTTAAATGATATTTTTATACAAACATATAATACACATTTTACATTACAAAAGTCACATTTACAATGCCAACTACAATTTCACCTTCTTTTAATACAGTAGCACTAAGGCACGAAGAAGAAGAAGAACAAAATTTTGACTTCCTTATAGGAAACCTAAGGTCCTTTAAAACCTCAGTTCTCAGTTGATGTAAACTATATACAGGGATGGAGGGATGTGTAGTGCAAGCGGGCCTTGACCCCCCAACTTTTTATATGTTTCAAAACTGGCTAAATTGCACCCGTGGTCCTTGAATTTATACCCTTATTTCACTATTGTCCCTAAACTTCAATTTGCAACGATATAATCCTCCAACTTCAATTTGATTGTAACAATTGTCCCTAAAAAAAATTTTCGGCCATTAGTTTGCCGGAAATTCAATGTAGCATCCTAATCACCAATTTTAATTTTTTTTACTCTTCTCAATGCATCCACATCATATTTCACTCTCTTCTCTCTCTCCATTCTTTCTCTTCCCCATTTCTATCTCATTTCTCTTCCTCATTTCCACCCATAAATCTAGTGATGGCAACGGGACGAGGTGAGGGCAAGGATACCATCCCCCATCCCCATTCCCGCTTTAGCAGGGAATCTTCATCCTCATCCCCGCCTTACAAACGGAGACAAATCTCCATCCCCGCAGGGATTCTCTTTCCCCACTTGAATTTTTTTTTTTTATCTTATCTTAATTCAATTTTAGATACTTTTATATAGTGGAATCTAATGTATAAAAATTTAAAAATTATAGTTTAATTAGGTTTAAACTCATAATATATATATATAATTGGAGATATTTTGATTATTAGTATTACTTATATATTTTATTAATTTTTGTATACATTACTTATATATATTTACTTATTTATATATATATAGTATTACTAATATATTTTTTTATATTTATAAAATTCATAAATAATAGCTGAAAAATAAGAATAAATTTATTTAGAAAATGTTAACAGATTCAGACATACAAATCATCAACCAAACAAAATTAAAATGTAAATACACTTAATATATTAAATATTCTGCAATTTTATCTAATAAAACATTAAAAAATTCAGCATACATAAAAGTATGAGAGTATTTAAATAAATTTTTTTAGAATTGTCATGATGTGAGAGAATTACAAAGAGTTAGTGATAAAATTAGAAATCATAATACATGTGTTTATATATATATATATATATATATATATATATATAACTAAGTAATATATTTTTTATATTAGAAATAATTGTAAAAATATAATATTGGGTCCCATGGAGACGGGGATGGGGACCGCGAGGTGGGGAATACACTCTCCGTTCCCACCACATCGAAATATCTTCCATTCCACCCTTATAGAGATAAAATTCGAAAAAATTTTGCCCCATTCGAGACAAATTCTCACAAAAAAAGAGAGATTTTTCGCCTCATTGCCATCCCTAATTTGGATTGAACTTAATCAAAATATTTTGAATTGAGCTTCAACTTGCTTTTAGTCCAACCTAACTTGTTCGATTTATAGTCCTAAAAAGCATATAGCTAATCAATGTGAGAATTAAGCCGCGAAGAAAAAGGGTATTAATTTTTTTTTTTTTACTAGTAACAAATAACCATAGTCACAATCATTTTTCTAAACATAAACAATCTAAAATTATTTGGCTGTATAAGTAGAATTTTCCTAATTGATTTATACAAAATAAGTTCTAACCTATTGAATTAGAAATCTTTATAAAAAAAATTTGAATTTAATAAATTATGAGTTGGATGAAAGGAATTTATAGAAAACGAAGATATGCAATTATTGTTTAACTCATCATTATGAAAAACATGAGAGTTGAAAATATTAATTTTGAAATATTAACATAAAAAAAAAAAAAAAAAAATCTTAATCTTAGGTGGGACCATTACAATGTATGACCACTTGCAAATTTTTTTCCCCAAAAAGTCCTTTGCTCCAATAACAAATACCAAATTCCAACCTACAAAAAAAAAAAAAAAGCCCTAAACCGAACCCTAGAGTTAAAAATTAACTAAGGTTTGTCAATCATTTTTCACTATAAATAAGGGTTTTGTGTCCTTCGCAAATTCCTTACTCTATTGAAAGCTCTCTATTTCAATAGGGAGCTTTTGACACCTCAAAGAGGCCTTAAAAATAATAGGGTGGGGTTTGGGTTTGGGTTTTGGAGAATAGAATAGAATAGAAAAGAAAAATTAGATAAGCAAAACAAACACAAACATAGGGAGCGAAACAAAAAGCCAAAGAGAGGGTCAAGCCAGTCATCGAGGGTCATTCAAACCCCACTCTAAATTACCCACAAAGGTCTCTGGTACGTCTCTCATTTTTTTCTTTTTTTTTTGGTTTATTTTATTTTTAACCCAAAGAATAAACTCTTTTAGATTTTGAAGAAGAGGGTCTGTATCTATTCAAAACTCGAATTGTAGCCCCTTTACTCTTATCTTTCTTTTTCTCGGGCATGCCCCTTGTAAAATCTGCAATTTAACTCAGAACCAGCGCGCGGGGCCGGCCACAAAAAAAAAAAAATTTCGTCAGTGGCTTCAAAAACCCTAAATCTATTCATTTTTTCCCGCCAAAACTATTATTCACCCGGTACAGTCTAAGTCTCAATCTGAATTAAATGCAAATCTTTACATATTAACATACCTGTTGCTTTCTTTTTCTTTCGTGTTTTTGAAATGGGTAGTTTTGTTTTTGTTTTTTGTTTTTTTTTTGAAGAGAATGACTCGTTTTTAGGGTTTTGAACTGAAAAAATTAATGGCAGGGTGGTCGATGATTGCTGATGATAAGTGCGCTTTAGATTGCTCCAAAACCCCACCAAAGAAACTTCGGCCAAAAGGTTTCTTGGACGGTCTCGACCCATTTTCACAAGTGTCCGGATTAGAAACGGATCCCGATGCCAACGTTCGATGCCGATTTGATAAATGTTTGAAAATTTTCCGGAAAGAGATTTGCGCCCTAGATAGTGCTTTCCCTCCAATGCTTGGAGATGGGCAATCTGTGGATTTGTTTAAACTGTTTTTTCTTGTGAGGAAGAAGGGTGGTTATGATGTTGTTTCTAAGAATGGTTTGTGGGATGTGGTGGCTAAAGAGTCTGGATTTGGCCTAAACCTTGCATCATCTGTGAAATTGGTTTATGCAAAGTATTTGGATGCATTAGAGAAATGGTTGGAGAGACTTGTTGATGATAAGGACTCAGATACGAAATCGAGTGATAGTGGTCTGAATGTGGGTAGGGTTTTGATGGAATTAGGGTCTGATTTTAAGGGGTTGGTGTCAGAGATATCAGAGTGGAAATCTGAACTTAATGTGAGTTCCGAGGTGGATTCATATGGGGATGATAAGTACATTGTTGATGATGAAGAATCTGTGCATATAGACACTGGAAAGAGTGTTGTTGATTTTCTGGAGGCTCGGAAATTAAGCTATAATGTGTCAAAGAGATCATTGATTGATACTTTTTCTAATGGGGACAAGAAATGCAAAGATGTTCAAGAAAATCAGCTATCCAATTTAACAAGTGGAAATGTGTGTGATGAGGATGAGGTGAAGAGTGTGGTGGTGGAAATGGAGGGAAGCAAGAAATGTGATAATGGCGATGAAAATGATGTTATGGTACTTGATTCAGATGCCGTTGAAGAATCCATTTCTAGCCGTAAGAGGAAAAGGGAGCCTGTGTGTAGAGTGCTAAACTGGATTACTGGGGTTGCAAGGAATCCATGTGATCCTGTCGTTGTTTCATTACCAGAGATATCAAAGTGGGAGTCTTATGGGAATGAGGAATTGTGGAAGCAGGTTTTGTTGGTTCGGGAAGCATTATTTCTGAAAAAACATGTTAATTCAGGCACTGAACAATCTATTGGGCAGGTATCTTTCAGTTACTAAATGTTGCCTGCCATTATTGCTAAACTTATCACTATTTTTATTTATATATCTGTTTGTGTAAATAGGGATTTATGATTTAACATGAGATATGTGTGCACATGAAGAACACATTCCACCCTTCCCAGTGGCACCTTCTGCCCACTGGATGGCAATAACTTTTGCAGCTTTCATCATATTATACACTAATGCAATTCCTAAGCTCACAATAATCAGCCATATTTTATTTGTTTTTCTTTACTTTTGTTGGCTTCATATCTATTTGTTTCATCTTGTTCTGTATAGGGCCTTATGCTATTTTTGTATGGTATGTGTTGACTATTGACAAGTATCTTTTCTTACAATCAATTTGATGCTGATGCATATCTCATTGGTGGAGATTCATAAAGACACTTAGCCTGTGTGATATTGATAAAATTTATCTTCATCTTGTTTTTCTTTTAAACTTTTTGGGTCTTTCTGTTTTATAATGCTTGTAAGTTTGTGGTGTTGTAGCATTAAAACAAATTTAATTATTTAGCTTCTCAAATCGTAACAAAATTAATAGTACTTTTGAAATCATTAATAATATCAAATTTTGTTTCATCAATATTTTTAATTAATCACACTATAGAATCTAACAAAATTATAAATATCAAAACAATATGGTTTTATATCTGTATGGCATATGGCATTTTGGTTCAGATTGAAGGTATCAGTCTTGTGGTTTATAAATTATAGGTATCGGTCTTGTGGTTTATAAATTATCTAAACCAAATGGAATCGACACTTAATAAAATTCATGGTTCGATTTAACTTGGTTTAGATTAATTGGGACAGTTTATGAACACCTCTAATGACAACCAAAGAAAAATTTTTGGAAAAACAATATCATGTTGGTTGTAGCTAAAGCTCTTAAAAGGAAGCAATTTTTATTGAAGATAGAAATTGGAAATACATTTATTATTAAAGAGAACAATAATTTATGAATTCAAGCTGCTGGCTATGATATTTAGATGAGTTCTGAAGTATGAAAGCATAAAAAACTATTTCTCTCTACCTTAGCTTGATAGTTGAATGCAATTGGTTGCAATTGCAGCCAAGGTGAAAATATATGGACCAAATTGATAAAATTTTAAAAACTGGATAGAATTTAGAAAATGCAAAAAGTTGAGGATTAAAAGGATTATTAGGCCTCAAAATTGTAAAAAGGTCATTTTGATTTATTCTTCTTATTTTGTTTTTATTTTATTGAAAGCAGAATCAACTTTTTAGGTCTTAAGTTTATCTATCATTAATTTAGCTCAATCTGTGCATTGGGCAGAATTTTTACATCTGTATGAGCTAGAATTTTGTGACTCTCAATCATTTACCTGTATATCATGCATATGAGAAAATGCATACCTCATATTATATGCTTTACCCATTTAACTATAAAAACATTTATTTGTATTGTATGATTTATTGACCATTAGGCACCTGATGCAGTCTGCTCAAAATTTGATTTTAGTGGTTGTTAGATGCTTAGATCAATCTATATGCAATTATTCAAAACAAAGTGTTACCATGCACCATTGCATATTTCACATGATGATGAAGCAATAACAGTGTAAACTTTCTTTCAATTGACTACAAATTGTAAAGTTACATTATTTTCCCATTTTGTAGAAACATCGGAAGATGCACCCGTGCATGTATGATGATCAAGTTGGATCTTACAATTTCAGAGAGAGGTTAAAATGTGGCAAGAAGCTGCTACCTGGAAAAACAGTGTCTCAAGCACAGGCTTTTTTACAGTTATCTTCCTCAACCATTGAAAATGACTTGGACTCTTGCACAAACAGGACTTGCAATGATGATTACTCAACTAAATATTCAGTGCTTGACATTCCAGTTGAAAAGCCAATTCCTCTGGGCCCAGATTTTCAGGCTGAAGTACCTGAATGGACTGGTTTGTGTTCTGAAAGTGACTCAAAGTGGGTTGGGACTCGGGTTTGGCCACCAGAAAAAATAAATCACAGATTAGTTATTGAACAGGAACCTATTGGTAAGGGAAGGCAAGATTCATGTGGGTGTGAAGTGCCAAAATCTACAGAATGTGTCAGATTTCATTGTGCTGAGAAAAGGTTGAGAGTGAAGCGTGAGCTGGGGACGGCTTTCCATCATTGGAGGTTTGATAAGATGGGCGAAGAGGTTAAACTTTCCTGGACAAAAGATGAAGAGAAAAAGTTCAAGGATACAGTGCGGTTAAATCTGCCATCTCTTTATAAGTGTTTCTGGAATGAGATGTACAAATGTTTTCCCACCAAGAGAAGGGAAGATCTGGTGAGCTACTACTTCAATGTATTTCTTCCACAGCGCAGAGCACACCAGAATAGGTTTACTCCAAACAACATTGATAGTGATGATGAATTCTGCAAAGAAGCCTCGTAGAAATGTTGGATGATGCCTGGTTATTGGCGGAAGTGTATTGCCTTGCTGAGATATGTAAAGTCTTGGCTGTTTTTGTCCTTTTACGGTTTTGATATCTTGCAATTTTCCATGGCTATCTTGGTATAACACAAAAAAAAAATTTCGCTGCCTCTGAAAAGCAGAAGTTTTGTGATTAAAAGTATGCACTTGATGAGAATTTAGTGGAGAGCATCGATGCCTTCTATTTTGGTGGGAGGAGCAAGCAAGCTCAAGCAGTTTTATGGCCTCTTAACATGCTTTTGGTTTATTTGCTTTCAGTTTGAGACATACTTCCTGTTGATTCATATATACCTAGGTCACATGCAGGAATCTTACACTTTATGTTATATATCAGGTTTTTTGGGACATGGCTGTCTTGAACTGAAAGCCTTAGGAATATAGTGAAGAATCAGTAGATTAGAGGATATGGATACAAGAAAAGTAGTATTCTATGATTCAATTTGTGCTCTCTCAGTTATGGCACATACAATTGATGTGATGATACTTTTAAATGAATGAGTAATGAAAATGATCATGTCATTTGCATTTTAATGTCTCTATGCATTCAGTGGTTGCTTGTTTCTGTAGAAATGCGCTGACATGTGAATGTTAGGAGAATCGAGAGGTTGATCTTGAGCAAATGAATTCATATTCGTGTTGAAGATGTAATGTCCTTGATATTCACATAGCTTAATCTGCTTTACATATCCTCTATTCCAATCAGGTTGGCTCTATATATCTTTAGAAAGATCTAGAGCATCACACATGGATTTGAGATCACCTGACTAAATGTATGAGGTGAAAAATGAAAATATAAACATGATATGGTCAATAAGTTTCTCTACTTGACTAATTATGTAATAGCTGAATCTGGCAAAAAACTGTGATGTTATTAGATACACAGGCTCGTGAATTGTGAATTTGTGATTGCCTAGACTCCCCCAAATCCCAGTGCATGCTAATTAGATTATGATCAATGGAAGAAGAAAGATTATAAAAATTAATTCAGGATATTTTACTAAGAAAGATTAGTTATTAAAAGCACATTAATTAATTAGTTGATTTATTACTATGTTTTGAGAACAATTAATATCTATACCTTATTCCATGACTGATGACACCAAACTCTTCTGTTAATAAATAATGATTACTCAATTCTGAAATAGTTGTTACTGATTTTCATGTTTGGACAATCCAATATATATCATCTCCAGTTTCCTACTATTTTCCTGTTTAATTTTAAAATGTTGTAATGCCTTTAATTAGTTTACATAGGTCTTCTGCAGCTTATAGCATTTTGAAGTTTGTTTGCCTTCAGATTTTTTATTCTATTTTGGTCTTTATTTCTGTTTGGCAGTGTATATTAGGATTCTAATGAATTTTCAACTATGAATTCATAAATACTCCTAGCTAGCCATAACTCAAGGTTAAAAACTAAGATATATCTTAAAGCAATTCTTAGAATAAAATTCTATTATGTTAATGCAATGCATCTTATTATTATTGTTATTATTATTATAGGAAATAATGCAATGCATATAACTAAAGGTGTGACAATTTTATTGAACTCTTTTATGGTCAAATAAGTCTGCTGTATAGTACCTTGCTTCATAAATTGGGTTCCTTAGTCCTAACCATAGGAAAATCTATAATTTAGACTTTGATTTAATTTACCATTTAAAGAAGAAAATGAAAAAGTAATAAAACAAGCTCCAATCTATAATTTTTTCAATTCCTTAATTGTTGAATTAATAGAATAATAGTTAACTGGTGTCTGGTGAAGTAATTAGTTAGCAATTTGAATTTCCTTTCTTTTCTTTTTTTTTTCGATTTTTTCCTTAAAATAATTTTATTGGAAAATTGGAGATAAAACAAATCATAATTGTGTGGAAAAATTGTTCTCTTAGTTACACTTTTCATTTTTTAAATGTCTCACAAAAAAAATTGACACATTTCTATTAATAATATTATTTTTTACTCTATTTTTTATCTTTATCTCTTATTAATTTTTATCTTTAAGATGCATTTAGAATACGTTTATTAGGTCATAATACAATGTAATATAATCATATGCTTATTAATTCGTAATACAATATAATATAATCAAATGTATTAGAAATATATTTAATTACATTATATTATATTAAATTACGGCTTACCAAATGTATTTTTAATATTTAAAAAAATAAAATTAAATGTATTTATTATTTTATCAAAATTATAAAAAAAAAATATTATATTTTTAATTTATATACAAAACAAAAATATTTTAGTACGGAAAGAATATGTTACACCGATAGATGGTCGCAATATATGCCATTATTCCAAAGTGCAGACAAAGCAATTTTTTTTTGGAGTGTGAGCTATATATCATACCAATAATTTCTTTGATAATTTTTTATTAAATGGATAACTTACAAAACAAATCAAGTTAAAAAAATAAAAATAAAAAGAAAGAAAGAAATAAAAGAATTTGGATATGAAGAGAAGTAGCAAACTAGCTATTGATAATATTTTTTTTAAATTAATCAATAGCAATAATTTGTATTACATGACCATATAAATTATATAATAATTTTTTTAGTAATTGAAAATTAAATTTATTCATAAATTAAGTCATTAATCTATTTAATTAATTTTTTTTAATAAAATTTAATATTTTTTAAATTTAAAGGTGATGAACCATCACTATAAGGTTTTCGATGAACTATGTGAGCAATGGAAAGGTTGATTAGCATCCATCACTATAAGCTAAAAACAATTGAAAAGTATAAAGTTGAAAGACCCTCTCAAACAAAGAAAACTGTGCTTCACACATTCATCACCAATCTATATATATATATATATATATATACTTTTTCTATTCTTTTTTATTTAATATTTTTTGAAATATATTTTTTAAAAAAATATCTGTCATTTTAAAAAATAATAAGAATTTAATTTAATTTCTTATAATTTTATCCTTATTATCTATTCTATAATTAATGCATATATTGTTCATTATTATATAATCAATAAAATTAATTTAATTATTTTATTTTTAAAATTTAAAATAATTAATTATTTTTTAATTTTTGTGAAATAATAAAAAATAACAGTTAAAAAAAATAGTGGAAGTATATATTAATTTTTTTTATATGTACCCCACATTACCCATTGGGTGATCTGTCCAAAAAGCAACTTGTTACTTGTCTTTAACAAAATCATGGCCGCCCATTGATAATGATTAGGGATAAGACTCAATTAGTGATCCTAAAGTTTTGCTAGTTGCCCTAAAATTTTCAAAGCTCACCCTTTAATATTTCCACATTGGATGGTGTAGATTATTTCACGGTCAGGAAAGTTTGGAGGATATATATATAGTCTGCCTTTGACATTTTATATAATTTTTTTTTATTATTATTATTTAGATTTTTTACCGAAGTTTAAATTCAAATATATTTTAAAAATGATTTTATAATCATTTTAAGAAAAACTTGTTGATTTAGTTTTTATAACTTATTATTATAGCCTTCTCTCAAAAAAAAAAAAAAATATATTATTAGAGCCCAGTTGATCAAGACAATAATATATATATATATATATATGTTGTGAAAGTAGTTAAATAATAAGTATTTTAAAGAACAAATAAAAACTAGCACAGGATTTTGAAAATTCAATTTTCAAAAAAAAGTAAATTAACACCTTTTTTTTTTTCTTAGAATGAAGTACATTAACACCTTAACCTAATGGTGAAATAAAACCACTTTAAAAAATGGATATTAAATCTACACTCAATGCTTAAAGAAAAAATATATTCTTAAGTAAATATTCCATTAATAAGATAAAATTTGGAAGGTTAAAAATTAAAATAATAGAACCTCACAAAGATTGAAAAAATACTATCTAATTATTGTGTGGGGCCCATTAAGTTGGAATCTTGACAATACTTGCATAAATTTCACTAATTACATGTGTGCGAGTACATGTGTCTTCCATTTATGAAAGTGTATTTTTTTTTTTGGATGGGTTAATAGAGAGTAGGCTGAGATTTCGATTTTTCACGTCGGTAATGTAAAATGTATGTGTGTGGGATATAATAATTAGCGTATCTCTTCAAAATTATTATAATTTTGAAATGTGTACGTATCTTTTTTCTGTCTCTATATGTGTTTTTGTGTGTATATACATTTTAAAAAAAATAAATAATTAACGTGGTTGCATTATTTTATTTTTTATGAAATAAGATAAACACATATTATTAGGAATATGATACATTTTTAAATAAAATTATGATAATTTTATAATAGCGTGTTCATTTATATAATTTAAATTTTGAATTTTCAACCTATAAGTGCATGACAAACAAAAAAAGTCTCGTCATATCTTTAATAATTTAATATTGAGTGCAAATTGAATTTGACTGAAACTAAGCCAAACAACTGACAAAACGGTATTATTGTGGATAAAACAGTTTTATTTTAATGCTAATTTACTTAACAAATTATCCAAAAAAAAAAATTAAATAGCTACATTTTCATAAGTCCAAATTTGAAAA
Organism: Vernicia montana; assembly: GCA_949750685.1. Lineage (NCBI taxonomy): Eukaryota > Viridiplantae > Streptophyta > Magnoliopsida > Malpighiales > Euphorbiaceae > Vernicia > Vernicia montana. The sequence goes on along the minus strand of CATKHJ010352630.1, from coordinate 26,523 downwards.
ATATCAAAATTTTCAATTTATTATTAAATTTTTTAAAAATTTAATCCTTAATTTTTTATAAATTATAAAATATTTTTATCAATATAAAATATTTTTATATAAACATCCAAATTAATAAATATATAAATATTTAATTAATATAACTCTTTTGTATTTGGAAATATATATATATATATATATATATATATATATATATAACTCTTTTGTTATTTATTTATTTTTTTATATTTAATTAACAAAACGGTCCATGTCGGTATTATATTTATATTGTCTAATGCCAGTTTTAAAATACTCTTTGATGTCTAAAAGACAGTTCTTGCTTCTCTCAGTTAAACAAGCAAAAACCCCATTTTCTCTCTTAAAACTCTTTTATCTTTGAAACGGCCGAAGAAGAGAGCAAAAGGAAAAGGAAATCATGTCGTCTCCCAGCAAACGCAGAGAGATGGATTTGATGAAATTGTTAATCCTCTAATTAATCTCTTTATCAATTTCTTTACTTTTTTTTTGCAGTGATATCAATTTCTTTACTTCTTTTCTTTCTTTTTTTTTTTTTTTCTTGTTATTAATTGTAAGTTTTAATTTTTCTTATTTGGGTTGTATTTGGATTTTTAATAGGATGATGAGTGACTACAAAGTTGATATAATCAATGATGACATGCAAGAGTTTTATGTTCATTTCCATGGACCCAAAGAAAGTAAATCTTTATTTCCCTTATCTCTCTCTTGTTTCCCTTTTTATTTTATTTTTTTTTTCAGATTTTAGTTTAGTTTTCTTTTTCAATTTTAGTTTCTTTTTAATGGGTAACCTGTAACCCTGAGTGAATCTAGGTGATTGATTTCCTCTTTTTTTTTAGCCATGTAATTTGTAGATTCTAAATAGTTATATGCTTTTTTTTTTTTTATCTTAGAAAGAAGTTTAATTTAGATAGTTCTGGATTTTCATATTGCATTTGCTAGACCTTTTTAGCCAAATTAGTACAATTTTTGGTGCTAAAAAGTTTTTCTTGCTAAAATTGCCTTTTGTTGTGTACTTATTGTTCTTAGTGACTTTTTTAACAATTTTAATGCTGAATTGCAAATGGGTATGGTTAGTTCTAGGAAAAATAAGCATCTTATCTTCCATGTGATGGATTATGTCAGGTCCTTATCATGGAGGTGTGTGGAGGATAAGAGTTGAGCTGCCAGATGCTTATCCATATAAATCTCCATCAATATGCTTTGTTAATAAGATCTACCACCCAAATGTTGACGAAATGTGGGTAAATTAGTTAATTTGAGCATCACACTTTTTCTGTTTAAGGAAGAATGGAAGCTGAACATTTTAATTGATACTAATTTCAGGTCTGGCTCAGTTTGTTTAGATGTTATCAATCAGACTTGGAGTCCCATGTTTGGTAAAAACTTTCACTACACCTTTTTAAGATAAATATTGTAGCTGCTTCTAAGTTACTTTTTGATGCACATGTTCTCCAGATTTGGTAAATGTATTTGAGGTATTTCTACCACAGCTTCTTTTGTATCCTAACCCATCGGACCCATTAAATGGAGAGGCTGCAGCTCTGATGATGCGTGACCAATCTGCTTATGAGCAAAGAGTTAAAGGTAGCAATCCTTTTTCCTGAGTTCTGGTTGCAAGTATGTATACTTGCATCTGTTTTTATTGAGTTACAGTTTAGAGGATTAATTGGTAGTGGCATAAAAGAATTTTATTGCTGCTCTGGGTCATAATTACTTTGGAACTTGACATTTGCATGGTAGTTGAGAAGAGACTGCACATCATTTAACATCTCTGGAAATCGTGAGTCTAATATTTAGCATCCAAATTTAATGGCTGGCATTTTTTGAGTAATGAGATGTAGATATATAACTTGATTTGCATGTCCTAAATCAAGTTCCTAGTCGAGTATTTCACTGCCTTCCCACTCAAAATGGGTAAAAATTACCAGTTGATCATGACATACACTGAGTCCTATTAAGCTGGTATAAAAGTGGGGGAAAAAATATCTCCTAGGGCCTTGGCACTTGGCAGTAACCATTATCATTACTAATTAACCTTAATTATCATGCAGATAATATACTTGCTTGAGCTTTGTTTCCTTGTTTCTCTGCTATTTTCTTTCTCAAAGAATTCAGTCACTTGTCTAAAAGAGTTGGAGCTCCGTAACTGAATTCTTTGAGTGACAACAATTAATTTTCATTGCAATTTTATAATTTGAAAAACAAACAGATGGACCTTACATTCCTAAAACTAATGAAATTTTACAACGCTCAAGGCAATACATCATAGAAAAAGGAAGAGGAAATAAGTAGCTCTAAAATTGTATGTCAACTTGTTGAAAGTTTTATCTTATTGAAAGCCAATTAAAAAGAAGCATAATTGTGAAAGAAGTATATCATGTTTTGCATGGATTCAAGACTGAAAATGCTTGCCATGCAAATGAAAGAGTACATCATCAGGAGGAAACGCAGGCCTATATTCTGCTTGGAAGTGGAGTGATCAGTTTAAATCAAGGTTTTAATAATTGAAAGGACTAGCCTGCTTCAAAGGCCTGCAGTCTGTTCACAAGCATTGATTCCTTGTGATAGACTCTTGCATGCTTCTCACAGGAAGTGTTGAAGTACTGACTTGTTACTATCTTTAACTAATGTTTCTCTGAAATCTAAATGGTCTGTGTTTGTGTGCTTGTGCACACTTTTCTGATGTATAAATGGTGATTAATGATCCGATTGTGAATGAGGTAAGATAGCAACTAATAGGAACTATTGACTATCATTCAAAGTCTATAATCGCAGTCAAATTAAAGAAATTCCCTGACCATTACCATTCAACCGTTACCCATGCTTGATTTTGTTTAGGAAAAAAGGTTTGTCAAAACAAGCCTATATAATTTGAAGGTATTTTCTTGCTTCATTTTGGTGTCTCTTGTCTTGCATTTAAAGATTAATTTCTAACATAACATCACTCAGTGCTTTATTGTCTCATCAACCAGAATACTGTGAGAAATATGCCAAGCCAGAAGATATAGGGGCTGCCCCAGAAGAAAATTCTAGTGATGAGGAGATGAGTGAAGACGAATACGAGTCTTATGATGAGGAAATGGCAGGTGAAGCAGATCCATAGTAGTTCACCGCCTATCCTTTAAACTGTTGTAGTAATTGTACATGATGATGATGTTTTTAGCTTCAGTCAAATGAACTCCATCTCCCAGAATGGAGTTATGTATTGGTTAGGAAAAGAATATTTTCCTATCCTTTCTTTTATTTTCCTTTGTAAATAAATGTATCATTGCTTCATGTTCCATTCCAGTTATTTGACAATGTTAGTTCCGCTCTGGTGGTATTAGGTGTCAAGTCATGGTTTTGCAATTGCTCTTTGAATGAAATATGTTTATGATCTGTCTTTGGGCAGGGGAAGAACTTCACTCTTTTTAGTCAATACTTGAAACTCATAATAATAAATCAGAATAACATAACCTTTTGTCACTCGGAGAAAGTTGGAATTTAACACAAACTTTTTGTATCCTAGTTTTATTAAACTTCGGGTCCCGGTATTCAACATTTACTTAATTATCCTTCGAACTCTTGTACCAGGTTAGGTACAACAAACCATGGTATTAGAATTAAAATCATCAAGCTAAACTAAACAGCCAAAAAGAGCATAGTATAACTGCAGGACGCAGAGGTGAAAACTATTGGATTTCTGAAATCATGATGGAAAGAGCAGTATACAATGGAGGATCAATGACCTACACTATATTAACAGTATGGGCTAATTTCACTTGTTACAGGTCACAAAGGACCACTAATACACTCTGCAGCTCAAAACAACAATTTTTTTTTCCATTATACACTATCCTTTAAAGAAAGTCATAAATGGCTTGGCCTCCTTTTACCAGCATCTGTCCTTAACCTCTTTACAGGATTTGCCCAACCAACACTTCCACCACCACCATTATTTGCTGGTTGAGCTTGGTTGGCCCAACCTTGCTGATGGGAATTCTGCTGAGTAATTCTCATGTCCTTAGAGACTGGACTCATGATATTACGACCCATGCTAGGAGGAGATACAGGACCACTTGATCCAGTCCTTGTCTTTGCTACTGACTTGTCCCGGTCTTTCCTCTTCTTCTTGCAGATAACTAACTCCCCTGGATGCAGTGGAGAATCATCTTGCTGATATTGTTCCCTGCTACTGCCACTTCCACTCGCATGCCTTGTTTCCTTTGGCAAGTGGACTTTGACCCTTGTGTCATCACCAGTAGGAATTGACCCTCGGATTGGCTTATGGGTAGTACTATTGTCTGGTTCTACATCATTTACCAACCTATGTCTCTTGCTTTGGCTTAAAGCTGCTGGTCTTGGAGATGGAGCAGAAGTGGAGCCAGAAAAAGAGAGTGCATTTCTAGCTTCTCGGAAATCTGTGTCTGGAAATGCAATCTTCAAGATGTCAAAAAAAAGATCATGCACTTTCCTTGCTTCAGATCTAACCTGCATGATGTAATAATACCTTGAGATTCTGACCAGTAATAAAGTTTACCAATTGGATATGCCTTTGCACCATTACATCTGATCATTGGATTACTAATCAAATAAGAGATGCAATTCTAAAGGAAAAATTTTGGAACTTGATTTGCAGTAAAAATCTGGAAGCTAAGAATGAAAAAAAGATTTGCCAATGACAATTAGTTTCTGGAAGGAACTTCAAGGAAGAAATTGAGTTGGAAACAAATACAGAAAGGAATCTTAATACAATTCTGAATATCATTTAGTTTAATTTTCATGAGAGACAGAATTGGCAAAAGCTGCAAATGCTTGGCCTAACAGAATTCTTTAAATGTAATGCACATTTTAATAGAAAGATGACTTAAAGAAGACCAACCACCCTCATAAGAGGCTTAAAAAGGCTTAACTATGCTCCTGCATATAGCATTCTCCCAAATAAAATACAAAAGAAGGAACAAGTGAATGCGTATGATCTGGAAGAAAGAATGAGATAAATGGACAATCATAATTCATACCTCATGTGAGAACCCATAGAATTGCATTGCACCTTTTAACATAAATTGCACATCAAACACAAGCTCCATTACTCCATTGTACTCTAATCTGTCAACACGCATTTCAATCTTCCGTAAATCCAAAAGATTATTTCCAGCACCACTCGTGTAACTAGAATTTTCGATCTTTTTCCATAAATCAGTTAGGAGAGGTACAATTTGTTGGCCTTCTTTATCTATTCTCCTTTGGAGCTTGCTTATTACATTCTTACACTGCACAAATGTAACCTTTTAGGTAAACAGATGAAAAAAAATATAGCATAACCATCATCCAACGTTCATGGAATTAAAATCACCATTCCAGTTACAATATAATGTTTACCTCAGTAATTCAACACATAAGGCATACATTAATGAAATAACAAACAAAAATGAAATTAATATAAAAGAGAACAAGTTAAAAAGCTAAATTATCAATGTCATATTGATATTCTTCAAACCAGAAATCCATCAGAAGATATTAAATGCACTAAAATGCAGGGAGGGAGGGAGAGAGATGAAGGAAGAAAAGCGGCTGATGGTACAACACTACTATTTGATTTTCAACAAATCAACTCAAACCTTTTAGCAACTTTACCTTGCCCTAATGAGGAACCCATGCCCCACGCTGAACTTGGTGGTGAATCCTCACCATGCCGATGGCAGCACAGAGACATGGGTTCAAGCCACCTAGCCCTGATTTTTCCCCACATTTTAGAAAATCTTTTTATATTATAATTTTGAGTTATATGATGAGTATATGAAAACTCGTTTATCTTTGAAAATATACCCTTTATCCCTCAATATAATTTTTTTCTCAACTATTAACTAAAATTAATTAGAAATTAATATATGAGCATATAGCATTTATTAATAATATATAATAGAGTAATTTTTAATAATTTATAAAATTATATTAAAAAAGGAGGGGACCCACCCGAACTTTTTTGCTCTGCCTCTGTCCCACCACTACCGAAGCATGGATGGGAATGGCTAGGGCTGTAATCGAGCCGAGCCCAAACTTTAGCTTTCTCAAGCTGGACTCGATATTTTTTTTTATGAACTCGAGTTTGAAAATCATGTTCAAGCTCGGCTCATCAAAAGATTATTTATAAATTATAATCAAATTCGATTCAAACCCGACTAGTTAATAAATTATAATTGAGCTAATTTTAAGCCCGACTTGGTTATAGCTTATCAGAATACTCAATTTCCTAAATATTTAATTCTAATAAAATAAATATAACAAAAAATACTTAAAACTAACATAAAAGCAAAAGCATCCAATTAGTAAAAAAATATCCAATCATAAAATTGAGCATTACATGTATCACAAAAATATTGATTAATAAAAAAAATATTTTTAAAGATTATAAATATTAATTAGATTATATAATAAAGAAATATTAAATTATGTTAATTAGGAGTATATATATTTTAGTGAAATTGAATTAACAAAAAGATTATAGGAGTATTAAAATATATTTTTTGGAGTGCCATAATCGAGCTGTTCACAAGCCTATTAATAGATATGTTCGCAAATCTGTTCACGAGCTTATAATCGAGCTGTTCACAAGTCTAATCGAGTCGAGCTTAACTTTGCTCAAACTCGGCTCGTTTATTCATCGAGCCTTAAAGTAAGGTTCAAGTTATAAAACGAACGTGAACGTGAACGTGAACGTGAACGCGAATGAGTTTTTATCAAACCGAACATTGAGCTGCTCCCGAACGACTTGGCTCATTTACATCCCTAGGCAAAATGCCAAAACCCACCCCACCCCACCATGCCATCCTATTTCCCACCCATATGGTTTCAAAGTAATTAGAATGCAAGAATGTAAAACACACCAAAAATTATATAACAACATCAAGTCCTAAAACATGATAAACAAATTCTAGACCTTATTTCAGTTGCTATAACTTATAAGCAGATGAATCGCATGAAGTATTTTATGATAAATCATAGAAAAATATAAGATGAACAACATAAGTTGCCAAAATACAGTCAATAAAACAATGCATACCCTTCTTTGGATGACATCCGACATCTTAGAGCCCAACATTGAATTCCCACTTGTATTTGTAACTTTACCATCCCAACTCTCTCTGGAATGTTCAGCAGCATCTTCTGCAGGAGCAGACTGCAGATTCAATCTGCTAGATTTTGGCGAAGCATGCAACTTTGATGTATTAGCGATTCTCCTTGAAGGTAAGTTTCTTCTGCTTTTTGAGGAATCAATAATCTGATCTTGCCTAGAATGATCCAACTGTGCTTGATATTTATGGTCCACTTGGAATGGCAGCAAGCATGAATCTCCACGTTGTGCCTCAATGCCAGACTTCTCCTCTGGCCTTTCCAAGGTATGGCGAGGTCGCAACCGAATACTACGCTTTCGTTTTATCTTAGGTTGCAGAACTTGTTCATCTTCACCTTCATCACGTTCGTGTATCCAACTTCCAGATTGCTGGTGATCCATGTGAGAATCTCCAGAAACTGCAATTTCTCCTTCCTCCAATTCATCTGGCTGGAAACATATTGACAAAATTATGTGAATAGATAGCAATGCCAGACCAATCCAGTAACATAGCAATATAGAGAAAGAGCAGAAACATACCATCTTTTTAGAAATAGAACCTGGTTTAGCATCTAAAGCAGACAGGGATCCAAATTTCTGTGAAGAAACAGGAGATACAATTCTTGTCATTCTTCGGTTATCAGAGGAAGATCCAGAGGAACCAGCTTCTTCTACTACATGATTGTTCCTAGTGCTTTCTGAAGCCCGGGGATAGTCATACCTACCATCACATGCTGGAGCATCATCTTCTGATTGGTCCTTATTTATGGGAGGTGCCCCAACAGCACCACTAGATTCATCATCTTCAAATTCTCGAATTTCTCCCTCTTCTTCATGTGCAGAATATCCATTTCTCTCATCAGAACTTGCCTCAGAGTATTCCCCATTATCATCATCAATTTCCTTGTAATTAGGAGACTTTTTCCCCTTGGGTCGCCCCCTTTTTCTTTCAGTTTCCATTTCATTGGATTCCATACCTGTACCGCTAGCAAACAAGATGTTTTTTGATGGTTTCTTTGACAACTTGGCAACTGCAGCATTCACATCTCTTGTACTGGCTCGAAGCCACTTAGGTACCTGGTCATAGTTTGTCATCTCCTCAGTCCAATCCAGCTCTTCATCCATTTGATCAAATAAGTCAACTTCATCTTCACTCCTTGCTATCATGCGATTCACTTCTTGCAGTGATGGAACATCGTGGACAGTTTCTTGATACCGCTCTTCATCATGCAATAATGTCTCCAAAGTCATGCGTCTCTCTTCATGCGTTGTTCTTTGATCAAAACGTCCAGCATTGATAACCTCATCAGCCATGTCAATCTTATATTGTTGAATGTTATTCCTTATGAGGCTCTCAATAGATCCCATGTATCGATCCTTCCCTGCAAGGTCATCTTCTAGATCAATTGAACCCCCACTTCTTAATTCATCCTCTTTCTGATGGCTAGAAATTTTGCCAACAACTGCTTCCATATAAATGACTTTTACTTCTCTTGTTTGTCCAATTCGGTGGGCTCTAGCCACTGCCTGTTCCTCATTTTTTGGGTTTGGATCAGGATCATAAATGATAACTGTGTCAGCAGACTGAAGATTAAGACCCCTCCCAGCTGCACGAATACTAAGCAAGAAGATAAAGCAGTCTGAATCAGGGCTGTTAAAGTCCACAATAGCTGATTCACGATCTTCCAGGCTAGTTGTTCCATCAATCCTTCTGTATAACAGCCGTCGCCATTGCAAGTATTCTTCCAATATATCAAGGAGTTTTGTCATGGTACTAAAGAGTAGTACCCGATGCCCAGTCCTCTGAAGTTTTATAAGGATCCTATCCAGAATCCACAACTTCCCACAAGATCTGACAAGGAAGTCCTTCGAGAAGTCATTAAAATAAGGGTAATTAAGCAAAGGATGATTGCAAGCTTTTCGAAGTTCCATACATCTGTTATTTAAAGTTTTGTACACCTTAGGAGTGTATATTGGATTTTTTTGAACCCTGCGTTTCTCATCTTCAGGATCAACTCGAAGAGTACCGGTAGATTTTATCCAATCATAAATGGCACTCTGAATCGCAGACATTCTACATCTCAAAACAATAGAAACCTGCGACGCAATGCTGATATTAGAATTAAAAAGACTGAAAAAACGATAAATTGTAACTGAACAAAACCATACCTTGGGTGGAAGTGAACCTTCCACATCTTCAACACGACGTCTAAGCATAAAAGGCTCCAAAATCTGATGAAGCCGGTGAATAATGATAACCTTCTTTTCAGTTTCAAGCCAATCATCCTCTGCATCATGAGTAGGACCTTCCTTTTGAAAGGGCTTTGAGAACCAATCATGAAATGCTTTCCGATTATCAAATACTTCAGGTAAAAGTAGATTTAGAAGCGACCAAAGTTCCTTCAAATCATTCTGCAAAATAATGTTGGGTCTATGTTAAACAAAATTTCCCAGGTTGTGGCTTGTTCATTCCAAATCATATGATCATATGATTCAATGTTCAGGATGTTAAAACACCTGATGCTTCAATTTTTCATATTATAACAATCAATCTTTATAGACAGTAAATCAAAAACTCTTCCATTTTATTTACATACTGCATCCATTTCATTCTATTGAACATATATTCGAGGGTCTTCTATAAGAAAGGCAACAAACTAAGAACAGTATTCTGTGTAAACAGATACATAAGACTATATACCACAGCAACATTTTTGCAGCATTAAAAAAAATAGTAGGAAATGAAAGAAGTATTAGATCCTGCATCGAAATCTCCTAGTGCAGCATGCAGCCAAGAATTTCAAATCTTGCACGGGCTCCATTTCAAATCTTGGCATCAGGAATGCTTATAGCATATAAAATTTCTAGCTTACCCAAGTACATATTAGATGTGGCAGGCTTTTCATTCAGGAAAAAAAAATGTTATTCTGTACCTCAGATATTCTTGCTCATGCATATACTGCAACTGTCCATTCTTATAATTTCAAAACATGAAGTAGAAAAGCCATGCTTGGGAGTGATTTATAGACATCTTTTATACAGCCAAAAAAGTCCATATATCCAAACATGTTTCATTAGTTAATTTAAAGTTCAGTTTAACAAATAAAATTAACTTAGAACGTAGCCTTTCTGTGCGTTGCTTGGCAAGTAAGGCTGCAGGCAGACATAATAGACAGAAAGGTAGCAAAAAGCAGTCCAACAATAGACACAAAACCCAGCCAAGACAGGAAATTGTATAATTTAGCCAAGCTTTCACAAAATCCAAAGCATTTTTTAGTTTCAGGGAGAGCAAGTTACTATCTACAAACAGACCTGCAACGGTGTCCCTGTAAGAAGCAAGCGCCTCTGGCAGCGATATCTGTCAAGATCACGAGCTAAAACTGATTCCCTGTCCTTCATTCTCTGTGCTTCATCAATTATGATATACTTCCAATCCACTTTAGAAAGTTTTGATCGATCATACATGATAAATTCATAAGTTGTCACGAGAACATTAAATTTCATGGCACAAACCTCCTACAGAGTAAAAGCAAAAGAAACTTCAAAATTCCATAAGAAACTTGAAAGATTGAATTAACAAGTAAACATGTTTTCTTACCTGAGAAAATAATTTTGACCGTTGATCTTTTCCACCAACATAAAAAATGCATGATACAGATGGCAACCAGTTATGCAACTCACTCTGCAGCATGAACTTAAATAGACTAGTTAGAGAACAGCAAAAACAATAACAATAGATCCTCAATATACAACTAAAAGTAACACACCTTCCAATTGACCAAAACAGCATTAGGAACAATTATAAGATGTGGGCCATAATTTCCCTTAAATTCCATCAAATAAGCAATCAATGCCATCACCTGCACAGGAACGGAAGCATTTAAGAACAGCACGAGTGTGTTAAAAAAATAATGCATTATCTGATCCACGAATTATGCTAATAAGATAAGAAACAGAAAAGTTTCTAGAGACAATATGACCACCTGTTTCTCAATTTTTTCATTTTCTAAAAGGATGGGTTTCAAAGGTTTAAGGCAATAGAAAGTCACCTGTACAGTCTTTCCGAGACCCATCTCATCTGCCAGGATTCCATTTAATTTGTTATTATACAAAGAAAGCATCCACTGTAACCCTACCTGAAGGGAATAAACATGTACACAAACATAAGCAGCTTAAAGGAGTTATTTGCAACACAATAATAATGGTATATAAAAGAAATTGAAATATACTCAACATTAGCAACCTACAAGCTGATAGTCTCGTAAAGTTCCAGCTCGTAACATGGACGGCTGCCTTAAGACCCTCTCATTCACAGCATGAGCAAGATGATAATATCTAGTGACACGCACAAGGAACACCAAAAGTTAAACCTATTACAGTGTAACATTGATTTTGTAACGAAGAAAATGCAGAAGTTAAGTCTGAGCAGAACAGTCGTTGCATATCCTAGGTACAGTTAGTATACATTAGATCGCAGAAACTTCCCTCTGATTGAGCCAACCGCCGCATCAACACTTCAGGATCAAATGGGCAGTTCATTCATCCCCTAAATGCAGAAAAATATGGAGCATAAGCTCAAATTAATAACTCACTTGCTAACTGATGAACCATCCTTGGGGGCATTCATTTCCATAAATCTGTTTCTTATCATTACTTCCTCTCCAGCACACGCTGCTGCTGCCCTTACTTCTTCTTCTGACAAACCCTTTATCAACAAATAGAAGATTAACCGGATTGGTAAATTTGAAACCATTTATCCCATGGAGATTATGAAAAACGAGGGAAAAAATTTTGGTTCAGGGTTAAGTAACAAGGTGGTTATTCATTAACAGTAGAGAAAAAACATGAATAACTAGCTGGTGTCACTGAGAACAAGAGGGAGAAGGAAGTGGGAGGGAAGAAGAGGAGTAGAACAAAGCATACCTGCAGTCGTGCAGCAGCTGCGGCAGCATTTGCTGCCTCCTCTACTTCCTGCTGATTCTTGGCTGCTGTTATTTTACTTCCCAGTTTGTGAAGATATTCTTCTGTTTGAGTCAAGAATGATGATAGAACAGTATATCTCTCAGCAGCATCACCTTGGATGCTAGTCTGCTGCTCCAGCAACATTTCTCTATACCTTTCAACATCATTGTTCTTTAGCGCCTCCATCCTTTTATTCCGATCATCATCCTTTCTCTTAGAAAACTCTCTCAACATTCTCTCGTGGTATTTGGCAACTCCTCTGTTACGGGCAGTTCGTGCATCACGGATGGCCCAATGGGCCTCAAGAAGTTTCTTACGCCACTGGAAGATGGACTTCAATTGTTTATCTCTCATGGCTTTTTGAGAGGCCTGTACTTGTCTTGCTTGCTCCATCCGCTGACGCTCACATAACCGAATAAACTTCCGATACGGCCTATCAGGCATTGCCATGATCTCCTGCTGCTGTTGATCTACTTCATCCCTTAAGCGTGCCTGTAGATCTAGAAGCCTAAGCTTTTTTTCTTCAATTTGTAACCGCAACACAAGATCTGGTCTAATCCTTTTCCTCTCTAAATTAACTGCCAGTAAACCATTAATTTTCTTCAGATTTTCTGACCTCTTCTTGTTAAAAACTTCCAAGCCTTCCTCAAAAAGAAGATCTTTGACATCATATGCCAATGTTAGATTATTATTAGTGTTAATCATCCCTGATGACCCAATGGAATCATGCTTCCTAGTAAAAAAAGGAAAATCAAATAATGGTCCATGATACTTTCTGGCAGAGCCAACATCTTTTGGCTGGGGTGCAGTGCTTGCTTGTGCAGGTTTCTTAGCTTGCATTGCATCAGCCACAGGAAACTGTGGTGCAACCGCTTTTCCCCTGTCTGCTGTAAGATCACTTCTAACAGGAGTTTTCTGAAGATTCCGTTCCGCCTCCTGGTCTGACTTAACAGAAAACATAGCAGTTTGCTGCTCTTCTTTTCCAGTAGCCACTGAGGTTGTAGGTTCCTTTATCACAGCTGTTGCACCTTGCATATTACTTGCCGAGACAGTTACTTTCTCATCTCCTGCAAAAGCTTCCTCTTTTGCAACGATCTGTGCACTAACAGATGGCATTGGCTGAGGGTTCTTCTCATTGGATTCCAAATGCCTTGCCTGGTCCTCAGCAATTTTCCCACCAGACCTATCCTGATTACTGCCTCCAGCAGAAAGAAGTTGCTGCTGCAACTGCAACTCAAGGGGTGGTGGAGCAATAGCTCGAAGAAGCTCTTGCGGAAGCGTACCTTCTCCTTTCTGCCAAGTAACAAAAAAGGCATCAATGTCATCCACTCATAACTCATTAATTAAATATTTTAGAATGTGCTCAAGGAAAAAACAGTCGGATGGCATAAAAGAGAGCACTTGGGAGAGGGCAAGACAGAGAGAGAGAGCTTCAGACCTTCAGTCGCCTAAAAGCTAGTATTTGCGCTTTAAGAACATGTAGCTGCTGTTTAGTGAAGCCAGTACGCTGTTGTGCCATCTGGACAGCAGGCCCTCCTTGCGAAGGCACATGGTTGTTTGATCCACCATCATTAGAAGGACCAGCCGACTGAGGAGAAGATCGATTCAATTGCTTAAGATGCTGCATTTGTAAAGTTTCTGGGCTACACAATGCATTTTTTGCAGGCAAAGCCTGATCAGGACCTTGGCTCGAATTTGCAGATGACTGAGGGGGATGCATAGGAGGCATTCCATTTCCAAGCACAACCCCTGTCCTAGCAGGCACTTGGTTCTCTCTGCTGTGAAAAGCAAGTTGTTGCCCTGCAGGGTTGTTAGTGCTGTTGACCATCCCTGCATTTGAACTTGGGCCAAAAGGACCAGATGGAACATTCTGCCTCACTTTAGGAGGGCCAGACTGCCCAGATGCATCACTAGAGGAATTAGCATGTGGAGAGCTCTCACTAGCAACAGGAGGAGAAGCAACCTGATGCTTTGACACAGATACAGGAACAGGTGATCCCTGTGCAACTGCACCACTTTCATTGGTTTTTTGCTGAGTAGCCATCCTTGACTGCATGAGTGGAATGAGCTGTGCCATCAAGTTTGCATTTGCAGGAAGTGACAGATCAATGTTGCGCTCAAGTGCCCATGCCTGCATTGCTTGCAACTGTGCAGCCATTGCAAGCTGGTTGTTTGCTATATTTTGGATGCCTTGCTGAGTATGTGGTGCCTGCATAGGCCTTATGACATTAGCAGCCACAAATTGTCCAATAACAGGGGGTTGGGTTGGAGGCTTCTGCTCATTCCTCTGTTCAGGGGCTAACTGAGGTGCTTGCTCCACCAGCTTTTCACCACGTGGAAAATTCTCAGACGAGTTTTTGGAGGATGATCCCTGAGCATGATTAACTGCCTGCATGGACATGAGTTCCTGCATTTTCAAATTCGCCATTCGCAAATCCTGATCCTTGCTAGTGGCAGGGCCCAAAATTCCCATTTTAGCAGCTTGTTGCGACTGCATTGCCAAAGGTGACTTTTGTTGCTGGAAAGCAAACTGAAGATACGCTTGATGAACTGGATTCATAACTTGTTGCTCAACAGCTTGATTCCTATTCTGGCCATCTTGGGAGGAACCAAGCTGCTGAGCCAAATCAAAGAATTTCCTGGACTGTTGAGGCATTTGCATTGAGCCTGGAGATGAAGCAAAATTGCTTCCTCCCATAACTCCTTGAAGAGCACCAGCTTGATAAGCTAGAAGAGCTTCATTTCCTTCAGGTTTTCTAAGTAATTGGTGTTGCAATGCCTGCATGTATATCTCAAAATATATAAAACAAAATAACATATGCATGACAAAAGTTCAAAATCATCTTTCACTATTATTACTCTGTTATTCAATTCCTAAAAACACATGCTGAATAAATGAAAATTGCATATACTCCTTGATAAGGATCCCTTAGAACACCAGAGTGCAATGAGAAACTCACCAGCTGCCCGCAACTGGATTAAGATTCAACCACATTGACAACAATTAAACTCCAAAAATGTGAATGTGATTGAGAATCTCCAAGAAAACAAAGAAAAAAAAATAGAAAGCATCCTAATTCAATAAAATTTGTTGCTAGTCGATTTATTGTCATGATTATTACACGGCACACTAGCTGAAGGAACTGAGAAAGATAATTCTTCCATCCAAAATAGCAAGTCAAACAAATATAATAAAAAATACTTAGTAGCGCACAACCAAAAGTCAAAAATAAAATGTGGAATAGCATAAACAACACAAGTGGGAAAGTCAGAAAAATAACTTAAGATCATTCCTGTTAAAAGTCCTATTATAGATAAGTATTAGTAAGCTTTGACATAAAAATTACTCCACAAAGTTTTAACCATGATCAAACTGACAAACTCTATATTCATACTATAAATGAACCTTAAAAAAAAATTTACATGATAAATTCTACGAAAGCAAAGCTGAACAACTTCACAAAACCCAACAAGGAATGCCTCTGATTTTATTACCAAGAACCTCCAAATATATTCATCAACCAAAAAGTTTGAGAAACAAAAGACAAAATCAGAAACGACAGAAAAAAGGGTGCACGCACATGGTACACAAAAATGATCGCCCATAACTTGGCATCAGATTCAACCCCAGATACAGAATACTAAACAGCAGCAATCCCAAGCAGATTCCACGTAGCTGTAGTAATTAAGCTTGCTCGAGTCCAGAGAAATAGCAGAGTTGATTGCATAATTATGGCTTAAAGCAGCTAAAAGTTTAAATATCAGTCCCAATCTTATCCTAAATTAGTTCATGCTTAATTGGCCCCCTTCAGACAACTAAAACTTACTGATTGATCAAAATTCAACTAATCACTCACATTAATTACTAAATTCACTGATCAAACATCAATGATATCTTATTTATCACACATTTTACACCTACTTACTTACAAAAAATGCCTCAAATTAGTTAACCCCAAAATCAAATTCTATGCAGAATCAAATTAAACTCATAACCCCTACCTGTCTGGACCCTAATTGCTGCTGCTGCTGTTGTTGCTGCTGCTGCTGTTGCTGTACTGAGTCGAACCCTAACTGTGGCGTCGATACTGCAGAGGAAGACGAAGATGGCGATGCTGCTGATGACGTGGACGCCGCCCGACCAGCCGGTCCCACCCGGGTGGGTCCACCACCAACACCACCAGCAGCAGATTGCATGCAAAATTAATTCCAAAATTATACCAATTTATTTTTTAAATATCCCCAAAGAAAACGAAAAATCAGAAAAAAAGCTGAAAGAGAGTAGAAATAGAGGAAAAAGCCAAATCCCTCCAAAATTTTAACAAAACCCCAATTTTACCCTCCCGATCCCAACGTTCAAAACATATACAACAACAACAGCTGTAGTTTCTCTCTGTTCTCTCTTTAGGTTTTTTTTATAATAATAAAAAAAAAACAAATTATCGAATTTTCTCTGACTAAAAAAAAACGATAATCGCGGAGTGGAAATGGAGATGGATCTGATCAGAGAGAGAGAGAGAGAGATCGGCCGATTCCAGTAGTGACTCACTACGACTCTCTGAGCTGTTGTGAGCTTCACGCGATTGGAGGTGCAAATTTTTTTTTTTTTTCTATTTTTTTTTTCTCAGTCAAACCCTAGGATTTGTTGCCTTATACATTTTTTTTTTTTATAAGAAGTTTTTTTTTTTTTTGGGTGGGGGGTTAATATTATCTCATAGGTTCGGTAATGAATAAGCTTTATGGCGTTTTATGCAGTGATGAGTGGGGTCCACGAACCTACGATTAGAATTGAGGGTAGTATAGACATTTAACCTTATAGTTGGTGATAATTACTATCTGTGTCCTTTTTCCATTGAATCAAAAATTCTCTCTAATTGCTCATAGAAGTCATCTACCAAAAGAAAATGAAAAGGAAAATTATTTATTCCATTTTCATTGCTAATATTAATATTATAATAATATTGTGAAATTTCTGTAAATGGAATAAATCATTTTGGAAAAGTGCTGAAAATGGTATTATGCGTAGATTTTAAACCAGGTCCACCACTTGATTACTTTTTTTTTTTTTTTTTTTTAATGTTTATATAAAGGAAAATAATTTATTCCATATAACATAAGGTATTTAATTGAGGCTTGGATGAAGGATGTGGATTGCAGTCGGATTGTGCAAGAAAGCTGGTGCTTTGATTTTTCAGCTGATATCCAGAGCAAAATTAGGGTCTGTGGTGCTAATCTATTTCAATGGGGACAGGATGTGTATGCCAAGTATAGAGGTGGTATTGCTGAATGTAAAAATCGATTAAAGCTTTTGAAGCCTAGGTGTGACCAGCAGTCCATTTCAGATTATAATTCCACTCTTCATCGCCTTCAAGAGCTTATGGATAAGCAGGAATCATATTGGCGCCAAAGAGCTAAGCAGTATTGGCTTCAACAAGGTGACTCTAATACACATTTTTTCCATCAATATGCTTCCATGAGAAAAAAGAAGAATGCTATCCTGAAGCTCTAGGATGATAATGGCAACTGGTTGGATTGGACCTCAGGTATTCAGACTCATATTTTTTATTACTTTACTAATATTTTTCGTTCTTGTGGTTGTGATGGTGACAGTATTTTTAGTAAAATTGAAGCTAAAGTTACAACATATCAAAATGTCGCTTTGATTAGGCCTTTCGATCCTGGAGAGGTTAAAGAAGCACTTTTCTCAATGTTCCCAGATAAATCTTCGGGTCCTGACGGCATGAATCCCAGATTCTATCAGCATTTCTAGGAAATCGTTGGTTCGGACATCACAAGATTTTGTTTGGATTGCTTGCATAATTGTTGTTTTCCACAGGATCTGAACTTTACTTCTATAGTTCTAATTCCGAAGAAGAAATCACCTGAGAAAGTCACTGATTATCGCCCCATAGCATTGTGCAACGTGGTCTATAAAATCATGGCCAAAATGCTTGCTAACCATATGAAAGGAATGCTATCTGGTATTATCTCTAAAAATCATAGCGCTTTCGTCCCATCCTGGTTGATCACAGACAACATCATGGTAGCCTATGAAGTGGGTCATTATTTGAAGCAAAAGAAAAATGGGAAGATGGGTCAAGCTGCTTTGAAGCTTGATATGTCAAAGGCCTACGACCATATAAAATGGGATTTTCTCCAAGGTATGCTTCTCAGGCTGGGGTTTGATGTGAAATGGATTGATCTTATTATGCTTTGTGTTAGAACAGTTCAGTATACGATGGTTTCAAATGGTGAAGAAATCAGTCCTATTATTCCTCAAAGGGGTCTCCGCCAAGGCGATCCTCTATCGCCGTATTTGTTCCTCATTTGCGCGGAAGGCTTATCAATATTACTGCAGGATTGTGAGTGAAGAGGCTTATTGCACGGCTGCAGGGTTGCAAGAGGGGCTCCAATTATCTCTCACCTATTTTTCGCAGATGATAGTCTGCTCTTTTTTCGAGCTAATCATTATGAAGCTGAATGTGTGAAGACATGTCTTGCAACTTACGAAGCTGCTTCTGGTCAGGCCATTAATTACCAGAAATCTAATGTCCTTTTTAGCACTAATACCTCTTTTACAAATTGCAGGGTTGTTTGCTCTGTTCTTCATATGAATCAAACTCAAGATCATGGTACCGATCTTGGCATGTCTTCTCTCATTGGCAAGCAAAAGAGAGTTGTGTTCTCGTATGTGGAATAAAAAATTAAACAAAGATTAGGTTGTTGGCGGAAACGATTAATCTCTAGAGTTGGCAAGGAGTTTTTGCTTAAGAGCGTTGCACAAGCCATACCGACATACGTTATGTCTGTTTTTCTGCTCCCTTTAGGCTTGTGTTCTGATTTGGAAAGGCTAATGAATGCTTATTGGTGGTCGAATGGGCGAAAGACTAGCAGTAGTATTAAGTGGATGTCGTGGGACAAGCTTTGCATTCACAAAAGCAAAGGAGGCTTCAGTTTTAAAAGGCTACATGATTTTAATGTGTCACTCTTATGCAAGCAAGGTTGGAGATTGCTTCAATTCCCAAATTCTTTGGTTGCAAGGTTGTATAAGGCGAGGTATTTTCCAAATAACTCTTTCCTTGATGCCTCTCTTGGACCGAACCCAAGCTATGCTTGGAGAAGTATGTTAGCTGGCCAAGCTTTATTGAAGGACGGATGCATTTTCAGAATGGGTAATGGTTCTGAAATCAGTATTTGGGACCAACCTTGGTTACCAGATGATGACAACCCTTATGTTGAAACTGTTGTTAATCACAATTGGATTAATGCTAATGTAGATTCATTGTTATTAGACAATCCTAAGAGGTGGAATGAGGAGCTCATCAGATCAATTTTCTCTCAAAGGGATTCTAACTTAATTTTAAATATTCCATTGAGTTTCAGGCGAGTATATGATCAGATTTCGTGGAGGTATGATCGTCGTGGTCTATTCTCAGTCAAAAATGCATATAGAAAGTTGACTGAAAATATTTCAGCTTCTAATAATCAGAGTTGTGTGTTTAATTGGAGGAGATTGTGGTCTTTGAATGTTCCTTATAAAGTTCAAAACTTGATGTGGCGTATTTGCTGTGATGTTTTGCCCATGCATTGTAATTTAAGGAAAAGGGGTGTTGATATTATTGACCTGTGTCCGTTCTGCAATTCTGCTAGTGAATTTTGTGCTCATCTTTTTGTTCATTGTCATTTCACTAGACAAGTATGGATTGCCTCATCAGTGGGCTTCTTTAACACAGGTTCCATCTCCTTCTCAGACTGGTGGAATGCTTTTTGTTCTTCTTCAGATACCATTATTGTCGAGCAGGCATCCATGATTATTTGGGCGATATGGCATGCACGGAATCAGTTAGTTTGGGAACAAAAAAACTACGGGCTTATCTGAAGTAATTCACCTAGCAAATACCATGTTGTCTCAATGGAAAGTTGCTAGAATATCTGCTTCGACTACTGCAAATTCAGTACCTAATCAATTTGTTACTCGTTTGATGAAGCCTCCTATTAACTATGTCAAATTAAATTTCGATGCAGCCATCAATTCTTCATCTCAGCATGTATCTTATGGTTTTGTTATTAGGAACTCTAATGGTGACTTTGTTGTGGCAAAGAATGGTATTGTTCGGTGTTTGCAAGATCAAAAGACTGTTGAAACTCTCTCTTGTAAGGAAGCTCTATCATGGTTGAAGGAAAAACATTACAGTAATGTGCTCATTGAAACTGATTGTTTGGAACTTTATAAAGCCATTTTGAACCCCTCAATTGATTTATCATCTTGTGGCTTAGTAATTAATGATTGTATTTCCCTGTTGAATGAGTTGTTTGATTGTAAACTCTATTTTGTTAAAAGATCAACAAACCAATGTGCCCATGTCTTAGCCAAGGCAATTGGTGTTAGTTCTGGTCTAGGAGATTGGTGGTCTGTTCCACCTCCTTTTCTGTTGAATTTTCTTTCCTTTGATTTAATATAATCTTCCCTTTTACCTTCAAAAAAAAAAAAAAAAAAAAGGTATTTAATTGAGATTCTATTAAATGGGATTAAGTATTATTGTTTTTTATATTATTAATTTCTAAAAATTACAATATAAAATCAAATAAAAAAAATTTACTTCTCAATAAGTTTTTTTTTTTTTTTTTTTAAGTATTTGGTGAGATTCGAACATGTAAATTAAACACATAATTACTTATATTTTATGAGAAATAACTTCTCATAAAGTAAGTCATATGATACTAAATAATATATAAGTAAAAATGCTTGCGGCAACATTATATTAGTATTTTTTACATTACATAAATATTTTATCCAATGTCTATTTAATATGTTTTAATAATATTTTTTTTGGTACAAATTAAATAATTATAAGTTATTTTTTGAGGTGAATGAAAATAGTTATTTAATCAATAAAAACAAATTATTAATAAGGGAAAGTAAAAAATATATATATATTTTGTGATTTGACTCTTTTATATTTTAAAGTTTGTTAATTTTTTTTTTTAGAGTTTATTCCGTTAGCATTTTAGAATTTACAATGCTAACACCGTTAATGAGCGCTAATATGTGTAGCGCTGACTTGACATAAGTGTACTCTACTTTTTTTAATAATAAAATATTTAGCAAAATTGAAATATAAATATATATATTAAAAAAAAAGTTGAAATCTTATCTGCAAACTTTTAAATTCAGTTTTGGGAAAAAAAGAAAAACTTTTAAATTCAGTTCAACATTGCTTAAAAGTTGGATCGAACAACAACCACAACAAGAGTATAATTCATTTTTATTCCAAGAACTGATAATTCATTTATAGTCACAAATTTTCAAAGCAACTAAATTTAAAAAAAAAAAAAAAAAAAAAACCCTTAACTCCGAGATCTAAAACAAATGTTAAAAATCAAATCTAGATGCTCGAAACAAAATAATAACAGTAAGAGACAAATTACAAGTTTTTAAATCCTAAAACTTATAAGAAAATGAAAGAGGCATGAATACCATGAATTTTAAGAAATTAATTTCCTAGGCTTTTCAATGGTTTTCTTGGCAACCAAACAAGGACAGTGGATTTCAATATAAATCTGATTGCTTAAAAAATTGAAATACGAAAATCATTTTTTTTCTTATTTTGGAAAATCAGATGTAGAAGTAAGAAGTGTTAAGTGGATTTAAATTGTGAAAATTTTTAGGATTTTTTTAGATATAGAAATTGAAAGGTAAGTTTTTGGCGAGATGGTTGTGGCTATGGCTGATCCTTTTAATAAGAATAAGAAGAAGATTGAAGAAGAGAAAGACAGTTGAATTGTTGTTTGGTATAATAAAATTTGATGAAATTCAATCTTGAAACAAAAGGGTATAAACTGAGAGAGATATAGAAATTGAAACTTGAGGGTCGCGCTTGACCATCATACCATCGCTAACGTTCGACACTTAGAATCATGCTTCACTGTCACACACAGGGGCGGAAAGAGGGAGGGCAAGGGCGAGTTTTGGTCTTTCCAAACTTCTAAAATTTTTAAATTATTATCTATGTATTTTAGATATTTTGTAGTTTGGTCCTCTAAAACTTTTAAAATTTTTAAATTTTTACTTATATTTTTTAAATATTTTTTAGTTTGGTCCACTCAATTTTTAAAATTTTACTTGTATATTTTAGATATTTTTTAGTTTAGCCTCATAATTTTTAAAATTTTACCTATATATTTTAGATATTTTTTAGTTTAGTCTCATAATTTTTAAAATATTACCTATATATTTTAGATATTTTTTAGTTTAGCCCCATAATTTTGGATTTTTTTTTTCATTTTTGTGTCATCAACTTTCAAAATTTTTCATTTTAGTCTCTCAAAAATTTTTTTTTTGCCCCCCTCTTTTAGAGTTTTGGCTCCACCTCTAATCACACACCAGCCCAACTCAATCTCAGCGTCGACAGTGACGGAGCAATGAATAGCAACAAATCAAGCTTCGAAAGACGCGACTGAGCTCGGGCTTGTGGTGGTTGCCTGGTTGGTCTCGTTGCCAATAATGACAAAAGCACTACTGGTGCAAGGTTTGCAACTCTGATTGAGCTCACAACTTGCTTTTCAATTTTCTTTTTTCTTTTTTTTGCTTTTATTAAATATAATATAAATATATTATATTTCTTTTTTTTTTAGGAATAAGGCGTAAATATATCCCCAGTGTTTGACTAAAAGGACATATCAACCCTTTATGTTTTTCGAGGCACAAATATATCCCTGACGTTTTTAAAATCCATCATCTCGCCCCTTTAGTTAACGTCATCTCTTTTTCTCCGTTTGTGAGGTCACTTTCAGTGCCATGTGGACTTAAATAATAATAAAATAACATTAATATGTATTACCATTGGAAAATTAATTTATTTTCTCTTTCTTCTCCTTTTTCTCTTGCAAAATAAGAATAAAACTAGCGCCCTGAAGATTATTCATGTCAACCTCGAAGATAAGCAACTGACTAATTTCAACTGCTAACTAAAGTTATAACCCCAAACAGTAATTTTGATTACCGAATTAATAGAAAATAAAATCTATCAATACCACCAAATTCAATAGAATTGATTGAGAAACACAAAGAAAGAAATAAACATTAAAAACGGGACTGGAATAAATATTAGTAATAAATTTAGCAAAAACCAAACAAACGCTTAGAGAAATTTAAAAAGAAACACCAAAAATTGAAAAAGCCACTTCCCATTTTGTTTCTCCAAATCATAAATTTATAATTTCTAAAAAAAAAAAAACTCACAATTTTCCTGAAAGTAATCCCAAAACTAAGTTCCGAATCCAACCCATTTTCCACAAAATCAAACCCATCCACTTTCTTCCTTGACTTACACGAGTTGAACCCACCAGACGACCTCTTACAATTCGAATCAGGATTTAGAGTCTCAATCTTAAAATCACCATTCGATCCAATATTTCCAATCCCAGTAAATGGCTTTTTAGCCAGATGAAACTTAATCTTTCTTAAAGGAACAATAGAAGATCCCTTTTCAATAACCAATACAACCTCCTCCTCTTCTTTTGATTGGATCCTCAACTTTGTTTAGCTAATCACCAAAAATTTTCCATTATTTAAGCTCCAAACTCAATGAAATTGAACCAATCAATACAGAGACAAAGACAGAGACCCTTTACGGCTCCAAACTTCGTTTCTCGTTTCTTCTATATCAAGATAGAGATAGAGAGGTAAGGAATTGGGGTTTATTGATATAAAGAAGAGAGATCCTTTTATGGCTTTTGCCAAAGAGAAATAAGAGTGAGGTTCATGTTTTTTATTTTTTGGCCAAAGAGAGAGGTTCATGTTTGAAGCAGCCAAAAGGGTTCTTAAAATTATTATTTTAGTCCTGAGTGTTATTTTATTATTATTTTAATCCATAAAAACTAAAAAGGGCCTCACAAATGAAGAAGACGGTTCAAAGAGAGAGATCGTTAAAAGATGAGGCGGAATGATGAGTTTTGAAAATATTAGGGATATATTTGCGCCTCGAAAAATATAAATGGTCAATCTGTTATTTTAGCCAAACACTTGGGGTATATTTGCACCTTATTTTTTATTTTTTTTTAATTTTGATGATAATCCACATGGGTATGGTTTATTATTTAAAAAAAAAAAGAAAGTAGAGTCTACTTATATCACGTTAGTGCCACATCTATCAAACACGACATGAATCTAACACGAAATTAACGGATTTGGGTTAGGAGTTATCGTGTTCTTGTCAATCCGATTGTGATATGAAAATAATCGTGTTGTGTCGTGTGTTGACCCATTAACTCGAAAACGACACGTTTAACTCATTAACACATTTAACATAATATATTTTATGACTTTTAGAATATTTATATATAAATATTACTTTTTAATTTTTTTTATAAATTTATATATAATTATATTTTATATAATAATATAAATTAATATAGATTAATTCAGTAAATTTGATAATTTTTAAATATTAAAATAAAAAAATTAATTAATTTTAAATTTTAAACGTGTTATTTGTATCATGTTATGTTACCCATTAATTAAGTAGATAATGTTTGTATTTAGATTTTTGACATAATAAATTAATCGTGTCGTATTTATGTTGACCCTTATCGTATCATAGATATAAGTCAATACGATATTAACACGACCCACTAACACGAATTACCACTTTTAATCAGCATTTATTAACTATATTATGATCGTAAACCCTAAAATATTAACGAAATAAATCATATATCTCATTTTCATCCTTTTGTTATTGTCCTGAAAACATCAATTCATGAGTTGAATATCAAATCTTATTTATAAAATAAATTATGAATCACATAGCACTCTGAATTTTTTTAAAAAATTAATATTTTTCAAATCAAAATCCGGCCATGATTCAATTATGTAACAGTACCACGCTATGTTATACTTTATTTCATCATCCTTTAATGGGCTAGAAGCCCAAAATTCAAAATATAACATTGGAAAAGTATACCCAGCCATTCAATTTTCCTTTTTCAACTTTTTTTTTTTTTTTTTTTTTAATTTGCAATAAATTTTCCTTTTTTTCAGTTACCCTGCCATCATCTTTTTTTTTTTTCTTTATTTCTTATTCTTCAATTTTTTTTTTCTTTACAAATTTAATATCAAGTTATTGAATCATAGGAGCAACTTAGCCAAAATAATCCATGATATATGATGTTACCCATGTCAATACTGGTCTTCACTTCTTTATTTTAACTTCAATGTTTTTTTCCATTTCAATTTTAATTAGGTTATCAAACTATTTTATTATTAAAACTTATTTAATATTTTGTATAAAAATATCGTTTAGATATTATTTATAGGATCCAAATGAGATATAAACAAACCATGGATTTCAATATAAAAGACTTTTTATATTTTTTTTTCATAAGTAGAGATTTAGATAACAAGAAATAAAAAGAAATGCAATCTCTAATTGTAGTTGAGCCTAATGAGCAAAAGAAAAAAAAAATCTTTTTTAATTCAAACTGAATTAAAAATAAATCAACAATATTGTCATCAGAATATGCCATGATGTAAATGACATTAGCATTGTAATTATTAAGCAAATCTTACCACATCAAGGAACAAAAATACATATAATAATGATTTTTACAAATTTTTTATGAATTAATTTCTATCAACTATCTTACTTTTTATTAATAAAAATAAAATTTTAGGGAGAAAAGGCATAATCGCAGCAGGACACGAGCTTCTTTATATACATATATATATATATATATATATATATATATATATACATACAAGGAGGGCTAGCAAAAGCCACAAGAAGACAAAACCAACAACTAAAACACAACTACGTCAACACTAAACACAAACAACTGAATAGAACACCAATAGCCATAAACACAATAAAACAGCTCCCACAGCAACCAGGAACAGCAGCTCCACAAGAACTACATCAAGGCCACCAACAATTAAGAGAGATGGACTTTCAAAATACGAGACCGTACTGTTGGAATCAGGGAGCCCACTTCCTTAGGAGATCTTTCATCATAGACCTAATAAGAGAATATAATTATGAGCCTTGACACCACACTCCAACCCCAAACTTTAAGATAATGGATTTATGCCACCAATAACTAAGAGAGATGGACCTTCAAAAAACGAGACCGCACTGTTTGAATCAGAGAGCCCGCTTAATTGAGAGATCTGTCATCATAGACCTAATGAGAGAATATAATTGAGTTTTTTACATAAATACATAAAAAAGAAGAAAATATTATAAAAATACTCTCAAAAAAGAAAACTTAAAAAAATACCTATTCAACTACTTTTTATTACAAAAATACTCCCATTGACTTTTATATTATATATGTGATTGTGAGTTTGTTTAGAATGAGTTTTTTTTTTTTTAAATGACAACTTAATAATATTATTTTAAAAAAAAAAACCTCAACAATTCTAAATTTCTTCTTAATATTATTATAAAATT
>CATKHJ010352619.1:0-25723 GCA_949750685.1 Vernicia montana | reverse complement strand
TTCTTTTCCTTAGTTCAATGTTTTGAAGATTGGAAGATAATGAATCCTTATCTTCCAAGTTCACTTATATATATTTTTCCTTTTCTTTTTGATTTATTTAATTATCATCTAATTTTGGTAATTCCTCCTCCCTTTGATCCCCATCACATGGCCAGCCATTGACACCTATTTTTCATTTTAATTTAATTTTTTTTAGTCAAATATCATAATTATCTCTTTAGGAAAAATTATGATTTTGACCCTTTTTACTTAAAATTTTACTACACTTTCTAGTTTAAGTTTAAAATTATTTTTAATCTAGTTTTTAGACTTCTAATATCCTAATTAATATTTCTCCCATTTAAATTCTCTCAATCAAGATTTAATTAAAAATTTTCGAGTCGGAATCCATCGGTTTCGCGCTTTGCGTACCGATTTCACTTATGTATTTTCTATGCTCATTTCTAATTTAATTTTTACATTCTATCACTTCTAATATCCTCATATTTATATAAATTATCCAAATAAAATTTAGAAATCCTTTCCGAGATCGAAAATTGCCGATCCTGCACTTAACACCTCAATTTTCTAAACCCGTATCCTTTTTAGGGTTTCAATTCCTAACTTCCTATTTTCCTTTTTACACTTTTCATTTCACTTGTTTTCATGTCAAATATAGCTCATCTGATGTTTTTCCTAATATTCCCTACCTTATTTCATACAGTCAGGAGTTTGATTTTAAGACCGATACCCGTTCAGTTCTCTAATTTTCACAACCGTCATCTATACTCCCTCGCTCTTATTCCGATTACTTCCCTTAAACCTCAATATTCACAGTGAACTTAGGGTTGGGGTATTACATTCTTCCTCTCTTAAAGAAAATTCGTCCCCGAATTTTCAAAACACCATATGTCCAATTTATAGAATGTATAAATATTCAAACTATATCTCCCATTTCTTTTTATACATACCCTTTTTTATACTGCATTCTGCTATTGAATTTCATCTTTGAAATCTTCGTGACTATGCTTAATTTTTCTTCACACATGTTCTCCTTATTTACATTCATCAAATTGACATATACTTTCTTTTTCCATGCTTCAATATAATTATAATCAAATAAGTTAAGACTCTTTATTAACTTATTTGATTATAATTATATTGATTGCTCCTAAGATGGATTTTAATAAAATTAAAAATAATTATTCTTATATTATTTAAATGTTATAATTTTTAATTATAAAATTATTTAAATGTTTAATAATTTATTGTATTTAGTCTAAATTTTTAATTTTTGATTTATTATTTTAAATAAATTTTAATTTATTAAAGTTTCAAGTATATGTAATCATCAAATAATTTATAATTAAAAAAATTATAAATTATAATTATGGTTTTCCTTTTTATTATATTTTCCTTTTTATTATATTTTACATTTTCCATCTTAAAGATAGGGTTATGTTTTTATTTTATTTTATTTTATTTTATTTTAATTTTACAATATCTTAGTCAAAACATTATATAAAATTACGTAGTTTTATATAAAATTATGTAGTTTAATGTTGTAAAATATATTGATTAGTTTTATTTAAAATTATATAGTTTTAATATTACAAAATTATTGATTTTTTTTCATTTTACTTTTAATTATGCAATATTTTAAAAGTGTTGTTTTTCTTTTAAAAGTGTTACGTTACCTTTTTTTTCTTTCTTATTTTCAACACTGCATCACCTTAAAAGTGTCGCAGCTGTTATTTTTTTGTCTACTTTACTAGAGTGCAATACTTTATAAGTATTGCATTAACTAAAATAATACAATATTTCTACTAAAGTGTTGTATTAGATCTAGTCTAATGCAACACTTCTAGCTAATTGTTGCATTAATTTTTTATTTTTCACTTTTTACCATATCTAATGTAATATTTTACACATAATGTTGCATTAGACTAAAATCAATCCTATCTATAGTAATATTTTTAGAGCAATATTTTCATTTATGTTGACGTAGACCTTTTATGGAGCAGTGAATTCATCATCTTTTAACATATTGGAAGCAATAAGAAATGGAACTTCTTTATTGCTTCTAATATGTGATTTCTCTATTAATTTGTCAAACTTTTGAATTTAAAATGCTTATTATAACAAGAAATTAATAATATTTTTAGCTACAAACTTATATATATAATTTAATAATTTCTCAACTTATCATTAATTAATGATTAACTTGTTATCACCATTTTTATATTTAGAACTACTTACATCAACATATCATTATCATTGCAACCACTTGTGCGTATTTAAATACCAATTCAAAATTTCAACTGCTTCATTATAATTTCTTTTGTGGATGATCACCCACTATACTTTCCCCTTTAACACACTACATCATCACCAAACCTAATCAACAAACAACAACAACAACAACAACAACAACAGAATTGCAAAATGAGAAACAAAGATATGAAGGCATCTTCCATTATTTCCATCATCTTCACTACCATTTTTGGTTTATCAATTCTTGTTAATTCGCAAACTGATGATTCTTGCAGCTCAAATCTAAACCTCAACAGACAACTTCCATTTGATTCAGCTTCTCTTCATTGCGCTTCTGTATGGAACACTTATAATTTCGTACTCCGAGTAAGTTCATTTTATTTATATGCTCACTATGATAGTTTCTTTTAAAAATTTAAATTTTAAAACTATTTATACTAACATGGTTCGATTGTTATTCAAATTGGTTTTAAATACAACAAATTTCATTGTTAGAATAAGTTCATTTTTCCTCTTCAATTTTTAAAAAATCTTCTATATATATTGAAAAATGACTTTCACCCCCTAATTTTTTTTTTTTAAATAATTTATATCGTCTCCAAAACTAAGAGGCTAGATCTTCGATGATACAGTATGTACAGACATCTTCGAATCTGTGGAGCTTCGTTCTATCTGCGCCAGAGACAAATTCATTTGTAGGAATAGGATTTTCGCAGAATGGATTTATGGTGGGATCGAGCGCAATTGTGGGATGGATATCGAGAACAGATGGCTCACCATTTATGAAACAGTATCTTTTAAGAGGACAAACTCCAACTCAAGTAGAGGTTGACGCAGGGAATTTAAATATTACATATTCTACGCTCATATCTCAATCTTCGCGTCTTTACTTAGTTTTTCAATTGAGCACCGATCAGCCATCTTCCCGGATTATTTACGCCGTCGGACCTGTCGGTATATTGCCTTCGGCACCCAACTTCCAGTTGACGGAGCACCGTGATAAGGTCTCTACCGCTTTAAATTATGTTACAGGTAAGAGAAGACCATTAAATTTTTTTTTTTATTAATTAATAATTTTATAATTTGTGAAAATTAAATTATTGTTATTTAATGAAGAATGTTAGTTCATTTTTGTATCTATATATAATTTAATGTGTATTTTATTGGGTTATATATATATATATCTTAAAATGAAAATTATCTTCAAAACGCGTTGCTTGTTAACATGCACAATTGTTGTATGCAAAGCAATTTTTTTTGTTTTATATTTTAATCCTTATATTAAAAATAATATAAATGTGGTCTGATTGGTCTTCTTATCCCTTTAAAGGTGTGAAAAGTGAGAAGTTTCGTATTCGCATGTTACAAATTTAGTAAGAGATGTTAAATGGCAAGAACTACCCTTATTATATAGTTTATTTCGACTCATTAGATTTTTATTGTAAAAAAAATAAAAAGTTCATGTAGACCAAAATTTTAAAATATTCACTGTGGTGTTTTAATAGAAATGGTTCAAACCTAGTAGTTATTGTACATATGTTCGCAGGTTAGGTCAAGAACACCAATTTATAAAAAAATATGAGTTCAATGAATCGAATTTTTATAAAATTTTATATTTTTCAAGATTCAATTAAAGTCTAGTAATTAGTATCTAGATCTAATTTATTTAAGATCAGTAGATCACATTTAGTTGGTTCCATTTCTAAAATTGGAAATGGAATTCAATTATTGTAATAGATTTTTTTTTTGTTTGTTCTTACCTAATTAAACTTTTTTTGTTTGATTTTACAGAAAATATTATTTTCAATTATAATTTTAATATAATTAATAAATTCTATTTAATTATTTAAAAAAATAAAATTAGAATATTGTTTTTTATTTAAACATTCATCATTCTTTGATTCTCATTTTCAAGGTCAATCAAAAATATTTTTAAACTTATCTTTAGTAAACCGTACATATAATTAAATATATATATTTTTTTGAAAGAAAGAGATTAAATATATTTTTAAAACCATTAAACTAGTGTTAGTATTAATTGATAAATGGATAAGTGATACACCCATAAATAATAATTTGAACAAAATTATGTAAAGAAAATTCCTTTAACAAACTTGAACAATTTATGAATCTTGGCATAAATTAATTAAAATTTCAATAATTATTTAATTATTTGAATTTGATGATTTTTTTTATAAAACAGGTCAAACAAGCAATGAGAGCTTACATAGAGGACTAAGAAAGGGCCATGGAATATTGAACATGGTTGGTTGGAGTATTATATTGATAATAGGAGCAATAATTGCTCGTCATTGCAAGAAATGGGATCCTATTTGGTTCTATGCTCACACTGGAATTCAATGTTTGGGATTTGCACTTGGGTTGGCTGGTGTTATTTGTGGATTTATCTTAGAAGATCGTCTAAATGCTGATGTTTCTGCCCACAAAGCTCTTGGCATCTTCATTCTTGTTCTTGGATCTCTTCAGGTTTGTAAATATTGCCTAATCATGCATTCCCCTTTTTTTTTTAATTTATTTATTCAAATATGGAGGTTAGATTCTAAAGAAAAATTTAGTGTGAATAATTAAGTATAAATCTTAGCTACACTGGGTGCATATATCAATTTAATGAAATAAGAATACATGGAGAAAAAAGAATATTAGTGTCTTTTTACTAGAAAAAAAAAAGACAAAAAAGTCATATTGATTAAAATATCTCATCATTGGTATATGAAATAAATTTAAGCACTTGGTGTAAATAAGAAATAGATTTTTTTTTTAAATGAAACTTGGAATTGTTATATTGAATCTTAGATTAAAACATCAGAAATGATAGGGGGAGGAACAACTCCATATCCCAAGACCAGACTACGACCCAACAACTCGAGTAAGTAAATGAGCTGCTTGGTTAGCTGATCTCCTAGCAAAATTAAATTTGCTATTTACAATACAATTAGATAGACTAATACAGTCTTGGATCAATAAACTAAAAAGAGAATTGTCTAAATTTTGTTTTGTAATAGCCTGTTGAAGCACCAAACAATCCGTTTCAATAATCACATTGCTCATATTCATGGGCATTATAAAATTTTTAGGTGTAAAATTATAAAAATTTAATCATATATTACATTTGACCCTTTTTATTTTAGGTGAAAATTTTCTTTCGTCATTGTATGCAAGATAGCTCTTCTGCAATACCAAGATCTAAGAGGGATCTTATACTTCTATTTTTGGCAGTCATGAACCTACCTTGATCATCCCTAAGTATACAACCAAAACCACTCGTTGTAAATGAGGAAACACAACCACCGCATCAAAGTTGCACTTCAAAAAGCCAGGTGGTGGTTTATTCCACACACACACTCACAAATTGGATCAAGAAATGGACTTCATACATTATGTAAAAAATTAGCCGATAATATCATTATACTGCCCAATAAAGACTAAACTAGAGTAGTGAATTGGATCGATACCTAATTTAATTAACAGGTTCAATTGACCAATTGGACTTGATTTTCAAAACATTAATTAATGATAAATTAAAGATTATCTAGGTTAAAAAATTTTAAAAGTTTTATTAATTATGTTAATGATGTATTATAGGTGATGGCATTTTTGGCTCGACCAGACAAATCATCAAAAGTGAGAATCTATTGGAATTGGTATCATTACAGTGTGGGGAGGATTTTGATGGTATTTGCAATAGCAAATGTGTTCTATGGAATCCATTTAGGTGGAGAGGGAACTAGATGGAATGCTGGTTATGGAGTTGCTCTTGCTATCTTGTTTATAATTTCTGTGATTTTAGAATATAGGGTGTGGATGAGAAATTGAAATTTTAATTTTTTTTCTTTTTTTTTAAAACTTTTTCTGTACCTTTAATTATGTATATCATTATTACTTTTGGACAACTTTCAGGATTTTTAGTCCTTTAAAAGTAGTTGAAGATGTGGACCAGAAAATGAAATATTTTATTGTTTGTTTATTTTCATTAAATCTTTTACCTTTTTAGATCATTATATATTTTATGAAATTGCTTGATATAATTATTTTTTTTTCCCAAGAAATATTATGTATAATGTATATATAATTGATAAATATTACAATTCAAACCGAGCAAAAACTAAATTTTAAATCATGTTCACGAAAGTAAAATTTAAATTTGTGACATGTTAGTCATAAGACTTCAGCCTTAATCATTTGGGCTAGATCTTATTAGTTAATATAATTAGTTGTTGATCATATACGCTTTTTGTGCAGGTTTTGATTATAATTTTTTCTTATTTAATATGTATTTTTTAAAATATTTAATATTCATTGACTATTATTATTATTATTATTATTATTATTATTAAAGATAATTTTGAACATTATTAAAAAATAAAATATATAAACCAAATTTATTATACATGGATCAACTAAAAAAATAGTAAAATTATATTATATTAATTGGTCAGTATAAATTTTAATTGAAACTTATAGAAATATAATAATGTAGAAAAAAAAATAATGTGATTTTATATAAACTTTATTTTTTAAGAAAATTATTTAGTCCATGACAAAAAAATTTCTAAATAATTTTTTACTTCAACTTTTATTATATATATGTATACATATAAATTTTGGTGTATGAAACATATTTGAAAGAAAAAGAAGAATATCTAAGTTCTTAAATTTTTACTTTTTTATATTTCGAAATAAATATTCAATCATGAAATTATTAATTTATTAATACACATTTACA
Organism: Vernicia montana; assembly: GCA_949750685.1. Lineage (NCBI taxonomy): Eukaryota > Viridiplantae > Streptophyta > Magnoliopsida > Malpighiales > Euphorbiaceae > Vernicia > Vernicia montana. The sequence goes on along the minus strand of CATKHJ010352619.1, from coordinate 18,726 downwards.
TATTTTAAAATAATATATTTTATATAGAGCTTAAAATTTAATTTCATGAACAATTTTTTTTAGATAGTTTTAGGAATACAATTTTAATTAAGATAAATTAATGTACTGTTAATTATTTTATTTAATGATAAAATTATAATTTATGAATTAATTTTCACGCATTATATTTTATTTTAATTTTTGTATGATGCAACACATACTTTCCAATCCGTAACTAATAAATGTCATTTTGCAAATAATTATCTCTTTGTGACAGCTAAACATCACAAATTACAATGAGCTGTTTTTCAAAATAGGAAATGATTCTTATGTTAAGCATGTCTACTTTCTTTCTTTCTTACTTACTTTTTTCTAATTAAGTGGTTAACAAGTATTGATTTATTTTTAAGGCAAAAAAAAAAAGAAAAAAGTAATGATTTATTTGATTTTATTATTGAATAGTTATTGAAAAAAATATTATATTATTATTTTTAAAAGAAATTATATGTTAGGTATGTTAATAAGGTATCATTAAAAATTATATTTAAAGTCATTTTGATATATTTTAATTATAAAATTTTTAAAATAATCCAACAATAATTTCAAACTTTTTTTACTAAGAATTTTTTCATAAAATAAAGGATATGTTTGGTATAACTGTTGGATGCAATTAACAGTTGTTTTGTATCCAACAGCTGAAAAAAAAAAAGGGTAAAAATTTGAAATCAACAGCTGATACTAAATACTCAAAAGTCTCAGTGGTAAAACTTTTTAATACAGTTGTTAACTTTTTTGCTTTCGATAGCTACAATAAATATGTTTGGTTATTTTTTTTAGTTATAGTTATTAGGTAGTCACACAGCTGTTGTTTAGAAGAGTTTTAATTTGGAGCTTTTTTTTAAACAACTACTACTTATTTAAAAAAAAAAAAAACTAAATTATCCTATTAAAAAGGTAAATATTAATTCTTAATGGTCATTAAATATATTAATAGTAACAGCTAATAATAATACATTTAACAACAATCAGCTATTAGTTAACAGTTATAAGTTATCAACTATCAGCTACTAGTATCAGCTACCAGCTAACAGCTGCTACGAACAGCTAAACTAAACAGGGCCTCAATTAGTTATTGATTCCATCAGCTCCAATTTGGAGTTTTTATTTTTTTTTATTTATTTTTTATTTTTTATTAACAATTGATAATTCATTTTATAATTAGACGAAATTAACCTTTTAAAAAATTTAATAATATGACATTTGTTTTCATGCCACTCAGTATTGCTATAATAAATTAGCTTATAAATTAAGTAGTGTAACAATTAATAATATTATATTATTTTAATATTTTAATTAAAATATGAATTTATGTAGTCAAATATAGATACATGCACATCTATTAATTATAATAATATTTACTAAATTTAAAAATTATATGTAATAAATATATGTGCAAAATAAATTATTGTTATATTAATAAATATTTCTATAATATTGAAATAATTTACTTACTTAATTAATTATGTTTAATTGAAATAATGAAAAATTAAACACAATTATATCTATTCCTATTTTAACCAAATATAATATAATATTGTTATTAAAAATTATATGTACTTCATTGGATTTACTATTATAAATGATGAGTTTAGAATCATCTCATATTATTGATGGAGGCCCAATAAAAAATATGACCTGTATTCAGAGAAAAAAAAAATCAATAGTTTTCGGGACTGACTCCTGAGAGAGCCTCCAATACCAAAGTCAGTCAACTGGTCTAGTGAGTTGAAGGAGTGAGGAGAGAAGCGAGAGTGAGATAGATATTCTAATTAACATCTTTTACTTTTACCCTCGTCTATAAATAGAGGAGGATAGAAACCCCTATGTACGCGTGTCCTCTACCCATTGGAAGTCATTTTTAGTCCTCGTCAATAAGTATTCAATCTCCCAATCAATTATAGCTAATAAAAATTTCATTTTATGTTTATTATGAGCAGACAGAAAGCTTAAGCTTGAATGCTGAAAATGTCATATTGAAAGAACAAACAAGCATGATTTTGCAACAAATTCACTTGCAAGTGTTAGAGATCAATTATGCATCTGTGCCTCTATCTATGTGTGTGTATGTGAATGTATGAAGATACATGGATATAATAAAATTCTAGACTATAGAGTATCACCATTATACAAATGGTGGAATTAATTAGCAAAAGATAGTATTAACTTACTCCTTTTGTGATTTTAATTACTAGTTAGCAATATAAAGTTAAATTGATTTCTAAAATCTACTTAATTAGATTTATGGAAATGATTGAGAAATGAATCCCATATTGAATAATGATAAAATAATACGATAACTTATAATAAGTAAATAAATGTTGAATTTAATATAAGATTAACATTCACTCATTTATAAGTTTTTATATTATTTTATCATTATTTAACGTGAGATTCATTTTCCAATAAAAATTAATCTTATGGCTAATAAATACTTAATTATGATTCCAACTATTAGGTTAGTAGCTCCCCAGTAATCGAATTTCTGCTTTGTAACGTTGAGGGTCATATAGTTTTAATTTAATCCTTAGACTAGCTAGGTTGACCTAAGATTTAATCTTAAAAATCTTATAATTCTAAACACTTGTATTTGACAATCTTATTTCTTACCAAATATATAATACTTTTTTCATGTTATATTGACAGCATTGAATGATGAAATAAGAAATGAGATCCAACATTTGAATATATTGACACCAATCATGTTCAACAACACTGGAAATAACTATGAACACAACAATCTTGCAATGTGCACCTTTAGGCACAGAACAATTTCTCCAAGTTCAGAATCCATTTCAGCAGTTTGAACAACTTCACTATGGAGTACAAAAGATGAATCTTGATGGACAACAATATTCATGGCAAGTTCAACATAAGCAAGAACAAGGACAATATGAGGATGTGAACCCTTATAATTATCATCTTCAACAAGAAGAAAATCCACCAATTATTAAGGATCCTAATATTACAAATCCTCTGCCTCACCAACAAGATGAAGAAAACAATGATAAGTAGTGTGTTTGGGGTGTTGCTTGGTAACTTTTTTTAAGCATTTCTAGTATGGCTTTGAATGTCTAGGGGAATTCAAGAGGATTTATTATTATTATTATTTTTTGGTGTGTGTTTTTATGTTTTGAATAAAGTTTTAATTTCAGAATAATTTGCTTGGTTAATCATCTAAGAATTATTATTTTTTAAATATCATCTAAGAATTATTATTATTATTATTATTATTTAGCAGGAAAATGATCTCACAGTCAATTTTTATTTATTGTATTAAGTTCACCTTTCTAGTTTAATAAAAAATAGACTATCCATACGAGGATTAGAGGATTCTTAAATAAGAAAAAATGTTTATTTTAGGTAAAAGTGATATATTGGTCATTCAACTTTACTGTAATGGACAATTAATGAAAAATTAATTTTTTTGGATAAAAAAATCTCAAAACTTACCTTTCAAAAACACTAAAATACTAAAATATTGTAGTTTGGTCACGCGTGAGTTTTATGTGGGCATTCAGTTAAGCTACAGAAATTTGGTGTTTAAGTTTTGAGATTTTTTTATTAAAAAAATTAATTTATTTTTAATTATCTCGAATAATAAAATTGAAAAATCAATTTATCACTGTTTATTTTATAATATAATATCAAAAATTAAAATTTGATCAATAAAACAAAGAGCAATTTCTCTTAAGTTATAGTCATCTAGGAATTACTAATTTCTCTAAGCCGAGAGTAGTTATTCATTTTTAAGGTGTTATCCACGTATCGTAATGAAAAGTAATTTTATTGTCTTTTGCATTTAAAATGAAATGATATGTCATAAAATTTCAATATTAAAAAATATTTTATGTAAGAATAATTTTGTCTTTGAATTTGGAGTTATTAGATTTTTAATTGTGGGGTAAGACTTAGAGAGCGTACGAATTGTAAAAGTTATCAAATACGATATATCTATTTTTTCAGATTTTATAACTCTTTATTTATTTTTTTTTCTTTAACAAGACAAGCAACGCTTAACGCCGAAATCTCTCTGCGGCATCTGATCTCCGTCTGGAGAAAATAAGAAAATGATGAGGACACGGTTGGTTTGGTTCACAGTGGGTTTCTCAGTATCAGGAGCTGCAATTGGCAATTTTGTTTGGAGAGAGCTTTGGGCTGATAGATATGCCCTTTCTTCTCAAGTAATTATTCCAATCTTTTCTTTCTCAATTAATCCAATCAAACATTGTTTCATTGTTTTTTTTTTTTGAACAGTCGAAGCAGACATTTGATGCTCTTGAAGGTAGAGTCTCAAATCTCGAGTCCATTTCTCACCGCCACAACTCAAATCCGGCTCAGGTTTTTTTCTTTTTCTTTCTATTTGTTACGCTTCTGTCAAATGAAAAATTATAGATTTTTCGTTTTGATGAATTTGCAAATTATGGTATTTTATTTTCTAATTTCTAGTGTTATAATTTGTTGTTTCTATTATATGGGGAATCATTACTTTTGTCTATGCTAGAGTTGGGATTTAGGGTTTATAAGGGCCAATTTCATATTGCTATTGTAAAGCCTATATAAAAACCAGGTGACAAGTAGCTATTGTTCATTCCCTCTAGAGAATCATACGACTGGAGTAAATACAACTGTTTCTCATAATGGAGGAAGCAATCTTGTTTGTTAGTGGCTGAGTTCCTAATAGCTTAATGAAATGGAACAAGAGACCTTATAAATAATAATTTATTTCAGTTAAGAATATTGATTATGCTATTTTTTATTGTGCTATCGTTTCTTTTTAAAAATAAAGGAACAAATATAATGGTTAATGTTTTGAGACTGTTCGAGCCAATACGACTGTCATTTAGTAGTAATAGTTTTCACAGTCATGGTTTTGTCTCACTTCATGCTTGCATTTCCAGTAATCCTAGAACAGTGTTGATACACTTGCATTTCCAACAATCATACAAGTGTTGATATATGGATGCATATGTAGGAACAAGATAGTCATGTATGCTAAATGTCTTTTACCATATCATATGTATAAGCTATACACCAATGCTTTCAAACCTTAGACTTAATCACTAGACTACACTGGATGGGTACAATGCTAGGAACCATCTAAATCCCCAAATGACCATTGGCCAACAACTGATCAGACCTGGGTGCACCATATCAGTTAACCAGTTAAGTGGTCAACCTGGTCAGAATTCATATGAGCTGTTCAGGATATGTTGAGTAATATATCACTTCATTAGGAAGCAATGTATGAGATAATTTCATCTCACTTGGGAGAAAGTTGAAATTGCTTTGGGTTGTGCGAGGGCTCAACTCAGCTCAAGCAGGCCAATCTCTTGGACCTGTTAGTGTTACCATTAGGCCACTACAATTTCTGTGTAGTTAAAATAACTATAATTATGTAACACATACAATCTCTATTTCTTGGCATTTTGTCTTTTTTTTTTTTTTTTTTTTTAAATCTATTGTATGTGGAGCCTGTCCTAATCAACAATTATATCACCCAATTGTGCTAATTAACATCCAACTCAGTAATTTATTGGTAAGTTGAGTATTTGAGGTTGAACTCTAGCAGAGACTACAATTGAAGGTGAATTATTAGTCAGGACTATATTATGAGCCAATACTCTCATCAAGTAAGTGGATTCCACAAGCTGTTGGTGCCACAACAATGTGTGAGGTATAGCTCATGAGCTGGTCCTTGGTAAATAATTCCTTGCAATTGAAACACATATGAAAGTTCTTGATTTGAATGTAAAAATTAAAATAATTAACCAGCATTGAAAACTGCTTTGAAGTTTATACCCCTTTTGGTGATTAATCCTAGTTATATATAAGGACAAGCAAGTGAACAAAAATGCCTGTTTGTTAAATATGACTTCCTGTGAATCATCAAAACAACCCCCCAGTTCAACACCGGCCTGTAATATTGACATTTAATTCTCTCCTTGTTTTAGTTCCATTTATTTATTCATTTTGATTCAAGGCTTTGGTGGGGGGAGGGATTTCAGGGTTTCAATCTATGATCTCATATTGCATCCTGAAGCAGAGACTAAACTGCTTGGCTATTGGTCCAATGGCAAAGTTGGTTGTTTACTTGAGTATATTTGTGGTTGGTTTTATATTTAAAAATTGCTTCAATTATATGATATTCTTTTTACTTCAGTTTTCGGTAAGGTGTTTATTGATTTGTGTTCTACTCTCTTTCAGGCAGATTGAAGATTAGATCATACACAGAGCTGAAATGACTTGGTGACATTTCCATTGGAGTCCGTTGTTTCTCAAGGCATTTGAGTTTTTGTCACAAAATATTGGGGCAATGTTTCTAGTTGAAGTCGTACTTTTACACAACTTTGAAATACTAAAAGCCCGTCTCTGAGTTCCATTGTATGTGTTTGAAAAAAGTTGTCTGGTTTTGGTTGTATTTCTTCAAGGGAACTATATTGTAGCATGGAATCCCAGCTTGCGACAGCAGTTGGTCCAAATTCAGCTTCATTTCCTAAAACCAAAGTTTTCATTTATGGCTGTAGAGGAAATGAGTACTCTATTGAGATATATTTGGAAGTAGAAATAATTTTATCCTTGTTCGGAAGTGAAATCCAAATTAGATTGTTGAATGAATGGCTCCAACCGTGGAGAGCTCATGAACAAAATTTTTATCTGATGCAATTCTCCAGAAATTAAAAAAAAAGAAAAAAAAAAAAGGATCAGATATAGAGAATTATGCATAATTAACTCGCACAGTAGCTAAAGTACAAAGAGAAGTTATATTTACAGGAAATTCATTTAACTATTTATTATTTTCCATTGGAAACAAGACTACAAGTAACTTTTGTTTATTTCGTGCAGTCAGAATTCCCCTAGGCAGCTAAAGTATACATGAGCTACAACAGGTTTTCCTAAAATCAATTTCCCCAACCCAATACAGATTAAATGTTAATTCCTTGCTCTTAAATATTTGAAACCAAATCAACAGTACTTGAATCATGTGAGCAGCAATTTGATCAGATTCGACAGAGATCCCATATTTGAGGGCAAGGTCAGAGTTATCATCGGCAAGCTAGCATCATGATGTAATGTGATGAGATGATGGGGGAAGGATGGAGTTAGCAAGCTCTTCATTCACCTTCACTGGAAGTGGGGGCATCTGCTTCATTATATCTGGCATGTCATTCAAGCTGCAAAACTTATTTCAAGTTATAATCAAGAATTGGATTCCACTTATAATAGATCAATGCTACATTTTCGCCGGCTGAATTGCACATGAAGCTAGGGTATACACATATCTACTTTCATGTATCGAAGCAAATTAATAAATGCCTTATGGGATGATGATGGGCAAAATTTCTTAGTTGCGATTGTCTTGTAGTTCTTGGCATACCACCAAATATGATATTTTGGATATGAATGTTTTAGTTATCAATGCCTTAAAGTTCTTGTATTACACATTGGAATAATATATTTCAATTTAACAAGTGAATTCCATGCTTTTACCCCGCTTATTCTCTTAATTTTTAATTGTTTTTCTCAATATTCTCTGTATTTCTAATTTCATCCACACAAATCTATGGTCTTTAGTCCAATTTAGACCTGAATCCATCCTAGGGCTAACTAGAATTAGGGGTCTATTTGAAATGATGAGCATTTGGATTTGGAATCATATCAAAATTTTTTTATTTTACAATTTACGGTTAAAATCAGTGTTATCAGTACTCAACCATAAAAGTTATTGGGTATATTAGGGTCCACTGGGATCAGTGGTATATTAGGTCAGCCTAGTTCTGATAACTATGCTTGAAACACAAACCCAAATACCAAATCATTTATAAAAAGCACCTATCAAAACGAGCCTTTACAGGATTTGATATTTAGCTTCAATTTACTCCTGAATACTTCTAAAACCAGTCCCTGATCATGCCCAATGACCAAATCAACCCCAAATCCTTAAGTCCAATTAAGCATACTGCATTTCTAGACAAATCCTACAACAGGTTGCTATTATAGAAGCTGATGGTGTAACTGACTACTATAATCTGTTTTCCCTCATTATTTAACTCTGTTTCGGTACTTCTCTACCTGAAGAACCCATACTTATTCTTGGTATCTTATGTTTTTAAACATTGTTTCAATTCTTGCAAACATATAATAATATAATGTATGCTCTTACCATGCAAACCCAAATTCTTGTCACCTCCAAGCATCTTAATAGTGAAATAACCACTAGAAAAAACTTTTACCACGGTAATCCTGAGTGATATACCATGGAGATTTATAAATCACAATTGGGAAATGGTTGACCAAACACATTACTTGGTTATAAAGTACATGTAAAAGAATACTGAATGATGAAGATATACATGCACAACAAAGCTATGCCACAAATGAAATGTCTATATAACAAAAGAATCAAGCATAAAGAGGTATAACATACTCATTCAAGATACTGAGGATGTTGTCCCGAGTTTTGCTTAAAAGATTAATGTTATCATGTATCTGCAAGAAATGGACAAGGAAATATCAGCATAAAATTATCCACTATTAACTCAATGTCTTATATAATGATGTGGCAACTGTTACCAGAGAGCACAAAGCAATCAGAAGGCCATAGGAAAAAGCAATTATATGCAAGGACATTAATTAAATCATAGTGATTAACTACATCAACAAGAGACTGATTGTCGTATCAACAGGGATCAAAATTTTTGTGCTCTTATTAGAAACACTGCAGCTTTATGCTGTATAGCAAAAAACAAGAAATGAAAGATAAAATGCAAAATAAGAGCTAGATAGGTGTTGTGTACACAAATGGGCATAAAATGTAGAGAATCTCATGAATAGTCATGATATCATAATTAGTCAGAAATTCTACGTTACACGGAAATGGGAAACGGGAAACACAGAAACGGGAAAACAGAAACGTAAAAACGGCAATTTCTAAAAATATAGGATACGAAACGTGGGGGAAACGCGTAAATATAAAAAATATAGGAGTATATTTATAAATATTAATTTATATATATACAAAAAATACTAAAAATATAATAATTTATAAATATATATTAAATAATTTTAAATATATATTATAAATATATACTAAAAATAATAATAATTTATAAATATATATATAATAATAATTAATATAACAATAATAATAAATTATTATTATTATTATATATCTAAGAAAAAATGAAGTCAGGAGTGAATATTTTTGTTTAGGAATTGATCTGGGCGAGCTGACATCTTTTTTTCCTAACTTAGAAACGGGTTTCCTTTTATGAAACGAGTTTCCAACTTTTTCATATTACGGAAACGTGCCCGAAACGTTTTGGATAAGTTTCCAATCAGGAAACGTTTTCAAAATGCGGAAATGTGACCTCCTGAGAGTTTCCGTGTAACATAGGTCATAATCAACTAAGAGTCAAAATCTATGTATCACCTGAAATGATGCAAAATTTGTTGAAACTTGACTTAAAATTTGAGCATTTTGCTCCAGAAGCTCTCCAGTTGGCCCGCCAATGGCTGCAATGACACATCAGCTCTAAGTATACAAGCACTAACAATCATAAAAAGAGAGAGCACATCTTAGACAAGTTGTTAACAAAGAATTAATGCATACCATCTATCTAGGCTTCAGCGAATTCAATGATTATTAATGTAAAAGTCAATGAACAAAAGTGTATATTTTGTATACTCCAATGATCAGTTAAAAACAAAAAATCTCACACGTGTAACAAGCATCAGTGGAAAACCTGCTGACAATCCCACAACATTATGAAACAAATAAATCTATGTAACAGTTAGGAGTTGATAAAATTGCATTGAAACCAATCCTAGCATTATCTATATTGGACAAAACATAGTTCATTATTTTGAACGAGTCCTGTAGATTGTTGTATTAGAACAAAATATCATAGGTGACACCTCTGGCTTGAAGAATCTCCAACAACTCAATACCAACCAATTGCCAGCAGATTGCTAGAGCAATCACTGTATTTTTCTCAAACTTCTTATTGTTTCAAAATCGCTAGATTGTGAGTATTCAAACAAATCATGAATTTTAAAAACCATTATTCAGTTTTAAAAACCATTATTCAGCTTAGAATTTGCATGTAACAGTTCTATAAAAATGCAGAGCAAAATAGATATGAGAGGATTGCTCCTACAAATAGTCATATTAAACGGAGAATACAGGAAATAAAAACTGGAGAGGAATTTTATTTTCAAGTTTTAATTATCACTACAAAAGGACTGCCAAAATACAAGTAAGTAACCCACTTAAACCAAATGGGGATTTAGTTAATGGCTTGGGGTAAGTAAAGTGTGAACTCACAGCTTGCTAAATAAGGAAATATCTATGTATCGCCATCACCAAATTAGTGCTTGCATTTCCAAGCATGAAATATCTTTGATTTCAAGAATATCCAAATTCCTCAGTATGAAAATACCATATTTCATAATTTACTGCCCCAAGAAGAGTCCATTGCAATTTAGTGCAAGAGCATTAATATCAGTTTATTAGTCATCGAATTTTCTTTCAATCTGGTGCTAATTTATAAGAAGAAACCAACCTTTGTAAGAGATGCCATCATCACTATCAACAGGAATAATTGGCGGAGCATATGAAGGACCATTAGGGCGAGGTGTCAAATGAGAGGATGACTTTGCTGAAGAATCTGCAGCTTTTTCCTGATAAATAGATGCCCATTTCTACTTCAATTTTGGCAAGATATACATAGAGAGAGAGAGAGAGAGGCAGTAAATATAGTAAAATAAAAATATTATATCAAAGGTGGCATTATATTTCAAGGAGAGGGCATGGGGGTGGAAGACAACCAGAAGCTTTCCGTAAAAAGAAATGCCAACTGGTCCATCACCATCCCAAGCAAAATTAAAATAGATTGAACTCGTTTAGACTAACTGAGCATGGCATCTACATATGTTGTATTAGAGGATCATTGTCCTTGTCAAACATTTCAAAGGCTAAAACTTTTCTCAACAGTCGAGCTCTAGGTACATCTAGAATTTTATAACAATCTTTTGCTGGGTTATTTTACTCCCAGGCACCAAATAGGCATATATTGGACTATTAAGGGCTCCAAAAGACTAATGAAGACATCCATTCTACAGAGGGTGCAGTTAAACTATTAAAGTAATTATAATTGCTTCTAACTAACTATCACTCCTGGAAGTTTTTTTTCCTTTGAATATCTTTATTTGTTCTTAACGATTACTATTAAAAAAAAATGTTAGAAGAATCATGCAACTAATAATTTCAGCAAGTCAGCAAGTTACAGTACATTCACATAATTCTAATGAAGTGTAAAGAATTAATGTTTCTAACATGTTCAATTGTTTGAAAATAGTCTCTATCTATGAAAATATCTGCAGTAGTTACAGCTGTATTTGTGTTTTAGTTTTGAAAAATTTTCACATGAAAATACCTGTTGATTGCTTCATCCATGTCATCATTGCCTAGCTAAATACATACACCAAGAAACATTATTTGAAGCATAGATCATACCTTTCTGTCCTTATTTTTCCTAGCAGAATGATCCTCTTTCCTTCGCTTACCATTTTCCTTTTTCTGGAAAGAAAGATATAGCCAATTAGAGTGCTTAATATACGTAACATATTTAAATCAGCATGTGTGATACAAACGAATGCATCTCCAGGATATTGAACAAACATACATATGATGAACATAGTACAGTATGCCATGCAGTTTGCAGTCACTCCTTCAAAAAAAGAAGCTTAAATCTTTCTCTGGTAAATTCAATATTAGAAAAGAAAGGAAGAGAAACCAATAAAGAAAAAAACAGTAAATCCTTCAAGAGGAGACTCCAAAACAAACATGTGTTCAAGGTGGAAAAACAAACATGAACCAAGCATGTCAAATTCATTGAATAACCTCCCACATAAGTCACATGCTTGGTCCAAACTCAGGATAATAATCTTTTTATTATATTAAAAATCAATTCAACCTATAAAGGCCTTATCCTTTTCCAGTAATCTGACCATTTGTTACCAATAAAGCCAAATTCTGGGCAGTACCATTAGCCTGTACTTCCATTTATATTTTGAAGAAAGCAGGTGGTATATAGTGTGGTTAAAAGTTACACCTTGGACCATAACATATTGTATCAGACGCATATTTGAATTTTGCATCTAAATAGACTTTATATATTGAGAGTCTTATCTGATAAAATCGGTTCCTTAATGGGCTAGCATTAAAATCTGTTTAAGCCAAAAATGGTTATACTCATGCAATTCTAGTCTCTCTTACTCCTTTACAACAAAACATCATCTTACACAAATGAGTTGATTTCAATATATTTTAGTAATTTATTTTTCTTTGGTATTGTTGTAGGATGGTATCACAGACCATCGTTCACTCAACATAAAAAGTCCATCTCTCTAATCCGGTCACAGGCAGACCAATCTAGTTAGAACTAGGGGATTCACGAAACAGGACAATACATACCAACCCTGTTTAAACAAAGTGGGAGCAAAACCACTTGCCAATTGGGCAGGCAAACCCTTGGGTTAATAATTAATTAGTTATCAATTTTCTGAGCTCCCAACCCATTCATAAGACCTTCATTCTTCTTAATAGTCCTTAACCTACTATGTTGCATAATATCTCTTCCAAGAACAAATCCAACAAAGATTTTACATAAACTCCCAAAGGAGCACCTTTTTCCAGTCTGCAAGATGATTAATTACTTAATTACTTAAATTAAGCTTTTCAACCAATAATCAGATACTAGAAGATAAAGCACTTACAGTCATCCATCTACAACGCAGTGCCACATCGCGAACTGTTTTGTCCTTTAACTGAAGAGCAATCTTAGCATACCGTTGAACAATTGATTCTGAGGCATACCTTTAAAAAAAACAAAATTTAAAAAATTAGGTCACAAATTAAACAAAAAGACACTAAACATTCATTAATAAAATTGAAATTAACAGGAAATCACTCATTTCTGCAACTAAATAATAGAGAGAGAAAGAGGCTTACTTGGTGAGCAACTCCTCGAGAAGCGACTGCTCGTCGGCGGTCCATTCAACAGAAATACCAGGGCAGTGTCTCAAGGCGGCTTCAGTCTGCGAATTATCAGCAGCGGAATTATTACCACCCCCGTTTTTGGTAGAATTTACAGAAACGCCATTGGCCGCCGTGGACGACGGAACTTTTTGAGTTGACGCTCCTTCTTGATTATTCCCTGATGGATTCGCACTTGCAGCCATACCCAATACCAACAAACCAAAACCAAACCAACAAAGCACTGAAACAATTACTATGTATGTATGTGAATGAATTGTATATCTATGGGACATATGAACTGGAATAGATAAGCACAAAATTTTGCCAAGAAACGATGGCTGCTCTCTCTCTCTCTGTTAATATATTTCTGTAATATATTTTTCTTTTTCTTGCCAAAAAAAAAAAAAAAATCTATTTTTCTTTTTTTTTTTTTAATTAATAATTCAGTTTCCCAATTATTAGTTTGTCGTTTATTACTTGTGCAGGGAATTTTTTTTTTTTTTTAATGCTTTTTGGGTAATTTACAAAAGATTCCCACAAAAACTCATAGACACAGCTAAAAAAAACTTGTTGTCTACACAACGGTTGGGCATTAGCTTTTAGCGTTTTGAGTTCTCACTGGACTGAGGTGTTTAGTAAATCAAGCTTTTGCAGTAGCATTTTAAAATTATAATTAAACTCTTAACATCTCTACCGCTAAATAAAAAACTTAAGTATTTACAAAGATTTAAAAAAAAATTACATAATATTTTTGAATTTTTTTTAATTTTATATTAACTATTTTTAAAATTTAATATGTTTTACTTGTTTATTATTTATAAATAATATTTTTTTATTTTAAATTAAACTGATTATTATTATTATTATTATTATTATTATTATTATAACAAATTTTCTTATATATTAATATTTAAATATATATTATGATGTAATTCTAATTTCTAAATGTAGAAAATAAAGTAAATATGGATTAGGAGTATAACAATAGTCCTATATTCCTATATATTTAAAAAAAAAAACTTGTTTGAATATTCTTATATTTCTATATTCCTATAATTACTTGTTTGAATGTTTTTTTAAAGTAGTTTATATGAGAATATTGAGTTCTAACAATCAATTATCCTTCTAAAATAAGGTGCCATTTAATTCAAACTCTAGAATTGCAATTGAAATCGAAAACAAAATGGGGCGATTTCAAAAATGAAATGATTATTTTTCTTAAGTGTTTGGTTCAATAGGAAAAATGAAAGAATCGTAAATCAAATTTTATAAAATTATTTAATTTCCTGTATACAGAAATTAGAATGTACTTAAATTTTTTAATAAGTTTTTATAATTTTACTATTAATACACATGTATATGATTAATAATATTTTTATAATTTTTATGATGATCATATTTAAAATTTTAATTATTTTAAATAGTCAAAAACTTTGTAAATAAGTATTTTATTTTTTTATAAATTCAAAATATATTTTAATTTTTAATCCTATATTTTGTTAAATGTTTATTCCATATGATAAATATGTTATAGTTAAAAACAGTATTTTAAAAATCGGACTAATCAGATTACGGGTTCGTGGTTCAACCGGTGATCCGACCGATTGGACAAAATTTCTTCATTTCTCTTTTATTTTTGATCATTTTATAAAAGATTCCCATTAATAAAAGCCTGACTGGTCAAAAACTAGTCAAAGGATGGTTTAACTGGAGTTCTGATTTTTCAGTGAACCGAACCATATTGGCCAACGATTCCCTGTTTAACCGGTTGAACCGGCCAGTCCGGTCCGATTTTTAAAACACTGATTAAAAAGATTAATTTTTATTAATTTTTTAGAATTATTTTAATTTTATTAATTTAAATAATTTATTTATTAATTTATATTAATTTTAAATAATTAATTAATTTTTATTTTATATTTCTTAAAATGGAATTCAAAAAAACATTTAATTAATTAAAAATAAATTTTATGATTCATTGTTATTTTATTAATATTTTAATTATTTAAGTTTATTTATTTAATATTTAATTTAATTTAATATTTAATTTTTACATGTTTTATTATTTTATATATATAATATTAATATTTAAATAGCACATGGCAAATAATTACATATGTGACCAAATTCAAAATGTTTGACTTGATTCCGATGGTATGAGAATCTGATTAATTAGGGATAGGGGGATGGATAATTTCTCAAATTGAGAAAATTACATTTTCATTTTGGATTAGTTTTAGGAGAACCAAACATTAGAAATTGAAATTACCCATTTTGATTCTAATTTCGGATTATTTTTTAACGAATCAAACGGAATCTAAGTATGTAAATGAGTCAAGTTACTCATAATTTATTGAAATTCAACTAATAAAATATTTAAATTAATTTTATTTTAGTATAATTGAGTAGAATTTAAGTATTATAATAATTTAAGTTTGAATTCAAAGTGATTTGAATTTATTGGAGTTTTATTTTAATATTAATATAAAAAATAATTCACATTTTTAATAATTATGGTGTCTAACCGAACTTAAAATTTTTAAATAATTCGGCAAAAAAAAAAACACTTAAATTTTTTAAATAGTTAAGTTCCAAAAATATTTAAATATTTAATCTAACTTACGTAACATGCATTTCTACTTCCAAAGATATTTATTCCCTCGATTTAGGTGATTCCATTCAATGCAAATGATGCCACTCGTCTCTAAGTAGGGGACCAATCTCTGTTTTTTCCTATAAAATTATTTTCCTTTTTCGGAGTTTGTTTCTGTTAAGAGATTTGCACCTATTGAATTTATTGCAAGGGAAAATACAAACAAGTTATATGTAGTTTCACTCATTTACTCTTTGAAATTTGTAAAAAAAAAATATCATTAAAATTTATTTGTGGTTTTTTCTATTAACATTTTGAAATTTACAGTCCTAACAGCATTAATAAGCGATGACATGGCATTAACATGACAAAAGTAGATTTCACATTTTTTTCATTAATAAAATAACTTATCCATGTAAATAAGTGAAAATTCATGTGGTCTATTAGAATTTTAAAAAAAATCAAATTAAAAAAAATTAAATGAACAGGAAAACCAAAGCCCATCATTCCAGATTGAAAATGTGCAGAGCCCTAATACAAAAACAAAATACTTTACACCTTAGAACCCTAATTCCCAAATTTCTAACTTCACCATTATTACTTCTCAACTGAAGATGAGTTGTTCATCGCACGTACAGTCAGGTGAGAGTGCTGGTCATAAAAGCGAGGCACTAAGTCCGGTGATTAAAAGGTGCGAGTGTGGTTTGCTGTCACCAATAAGGACATCGTTAACAGAGAAGAATATGGGGAAACAATTTTGTGGTTGTGGCCGATTTGGAGGTGGTGGAAAATGCATTTTTTTTTTAATGGGTTAAAGAAAGTGTATGTGTTGGATGTAAAGACATAATTCCACATTTGTTAGAGAAGATTCAAGAGTGCAAAGATGAAATTACAGATTGTTGTACTAGAGAAGTTGAAGCTTCCATTAAACTTAATAGACAACAAGAGCTTCTACATTAGGTACAAAATGAATTGAAAAATTCTTATGAAGAAAATGGGATACTAAAGATAAAATTGAGAGAGCTTTATATGAATTGGAAAGAATTTAATGCAAAGAAAGAAAGAGGTGCAATGAAATGGAAGCTGATTGTACTGATAATTGTAATTGGGTTTTTTATTTTTTTTGGACAATGGGAAAATAGGCTAGAGAGTGGTAGATTGTATTTGCCATGAGTTTAAGCTAGTTTGGTTGTTTAACTAGTTTATAGGTAAGCATTGTAGGCAATATGTTTGTAAAAATGCATGAATGAAAAAATGGTTCACAAACTGCTTATTTGTTTTGTTAAGGTGTTTTTTTGTAAACTTGTGTGTTAATTCATTTACATTAAGCAATTGTTTAGAGTTACTCTTTAATCTGTGAGATCTCGCCCGAGCACTGGTCCGATCCACTAGAGGGGAATCAAAATGCTCATTTGGGTTTAGTCTCACGATGAAACTCTTGGGTTCAGATTGATTGATTTTGAAAATGAATTTGGGAGTCGCCACCTTAATTTTATTTTATTTGGGAAAAGTAAGGAAAAAACTCATTTGATTCCAATTATTATCCCGATAGAAAAAGTGCACTAGCCTCGATTACCAAAAAGGATTCGGGGACTAAATTTTCGGTTCATTTTAATTAGTTTGGCAAATTTAATACACAATGACTTAAAATGATTTCATGAACAATTATAAATGAAAGAACAATTATACAATGCATGAATTAAAGTAAAGCAAAATAATAAAGAAAATAATAGAAGCAATAAGCAATAAACTTACAACATAAACCAAATTAGGGGATACTCCCTCTAGCCCTTATAGGTTCTAGGAGAGTCACACATTCCCCAAATTGAATCAATAATCAAAGAAACAAAACAAAGAAATAAAGAAAAAGACAAAACCTATGTGAGGAAGGTGAAAGAAGAGGAATGGAGTTTATTTTAATTGGATTTGATGCTTTAGACAAGCATACCTATGTATCCCTTTGAATGGGAATCAAAATCCACGTAGTTCGCCCTTCTTACGAAGGGGGTTTGTTTAGTCTGAGCCTTTTATCATGTTTCAGTTCATTGATTAAAAGGTAGGTTGATTAATTGATTTTAATCAAACAAAGTTGTTTACCAAGTTGTTAATTAATTCAGATAAGAAGCATTGATTGATTAACAAGTTAATTAATTCATATTCTAATTAACATGCCTTTCTAAAGTGATAAGAAGATAGGAATTAAGGATAAAGGGATCATATGAAGAAAATGGGGAAAGCAATAAACTAAGCAAAATAAAAGAACTAACTAAAAGAAAGGGGATAAAAGAAAAGAGAATATGCAAAGAAACTATAAAGGGGGAAACGAAATAGACAAAGCAATATAAACTATACTAAAAAGAAAATAAAAGCAAATAGAAACAAAGAAAGCAAAATACAACAATCAAAATAAATACATAAAAAAAAAGGAAAGGAAGAAAATAAATACCTTGTGAGGATGGGGCTTGAAGACGTATGGACGAAGCGGACGACCGAATCGCAGTTCTACCTTCTTAGCTTGGCGGAACAACAGCCTTAGAACGGCTACTAGGATGGCATTATTGGAACTTCCTTGAACTGATTTGAGGAGAGAAACCTTGAAACAACTACCTAAAACCAAACAAAAATGTTAAACTAAAAGGCACGTTCTTTTCGAACCAAGCCTTAAAAATAGCTCGCTTTTGATCGATTAGCTTGATTTAGCAACTAGTGAGTGTGGAGATGAGTTGGTGTCACGACCTGACTTACGAACCGCGACGGTCCTAGGGCATGGGTAGGCGTAAGTCTACCAAAAACCCATAGAACCGAATACTATACTATATCCAATCATGCATATACGATTCCCAGATCAGAACCCCAACACATTACTATAATAATCCACATCATCCATTCAACAAAGGAATTCCAATAAATAAAATAAGGTAATATGCCATATATTACAATCCCAAATTGAATAAACATAATTCAACCATCATATACAATATCACAATAACCATGGAACTCTAGACTTTGACTCTTGGAGATACATATTCATTGTGACATAATCAAAATGACAAAA
>CATKHJ010352466.1:0-12467 GCA_949750685.1 Vernicia montana | reverse complement strand
AAAATATAACTTATTTTATGCAAAGTAATAATTTTATAAAAAAATTTATAAATTAACAAAAAAATAAAAATAATTTCATAATTATAAAAAAAAATAGCTCTCTTACAAAAAATCACAATATTCTTATATTTTTTCATAATTCATTTTAGTTGCAAAAAATTTTAATTTTACGAAAATATGATTTATTTTGTGTAAAATAATAATTTTATGAAAAAATTTATAAATTAACAAAAAAAAATAATAATTTTGTAATTACGAAAAAAAAATAGTTCTCTTACAAAAAATTACAATTCTCTTATATTTTTTTGTACGTAAAACTATTTTTTCATAATTATTCTTAATTGCGAAAAAAATTTAATTTTATGAAAATATAATTTATTTTGTGTAAAACAATAACTTTAAGAATAAAATTTTAAATTAATGAAAAAAGAAAAATAATTTCATTAATTTTATTTCATTTCGTTAATTTCATTCATTTTGTAAAGTTAATTAATAAAATTATTTCGTTAATTTTATAAAGTTAATTAATGAAATTATTTCGTTAGTTTCGTAAAGTTAATTATCGAAATTATTTTTCTACTTCATTTTATTAATTTTATAAAGCTAATTTCGTTAATTTAGTAAAATTAATTAATGAAATTATTTTTTTATTAATTTAAATTATTTTTTTGTAAAATTATTATTTTGCATAACATAAGTTATATTTTCGTAAAATTAAAATTTTTTTCGCAATTAAAAAAAATTACGAAAAAATAATTTAATTTACTAAAAATATAAAAAGATTGTAATTTTTCATATAAAAGAACCATTTTTTTCGTAAAATAAAATAAATTTATTTTAATTTTTAATAAATTAATTGTAGAAAACACTTAACATATATATTGTCATTGTAATGGTAGGTTGGAAATTTTTAAAAAACAGAAGGTAGAACGGACAATTTTTTCTCTTATATTACCAAATTGACATATTAATTATTTTTTGTTACACTAGTAATATAAATTCACTTCTCTAATGAGAAAATAAAACAAAATGTAAAGATTAAAAAAAAAAAATTATTAGTTTCATCACACTGATAATAATTAAAAAAAATTATATCCATAATAAAATTTTAAAATATAAATAGGAAATTAATTAGTTGTATAAGAAAATAATTACATTAAAAGTAACTAAAATTTTTTCATTATTAAATTATTAGTTGAATAATATATTGGTTGACAGTTTCAGTGTTCCCGTTTTGGATTAGAATTGAATTGTTCCTCCATTAGTTGACAATTTTCCTTTTTCCAGACTCTTTCTACTATAACCAAGTCTTTGATACCATAAAGAAAAATCATAGAGAATTTACGTTCCAAATAAATTAATTTTTGCTTTACGAAAAGAAAAACCAAAAACATCTACACCTAAAATATTATTACAATAAGAAAGATATTTAATTTAGTGATACTGAAAATATTTTTAGTATTATAAAATTATTATTTCAAATTTCAATACTGGCACTTCCATTAACTTTTTCATTATTAAACTTGATTAAAATGTCCTTATTCTATTTAAGTTAATAATTCTTATAAAAAAGAAAAATTTAATTTTTATTTTCTTATATATTTCTTTATTATTATTACTTTTAATACATATAAATATTGTTGTCTATATTTTTTTACTTTTTAGAAAAATATGATACTAAAAATTATATTTAATAAATATATAATTATTTACATAAAAAAATTTCATTTTTACATGTTATAAAATAAAATTTCTTTTATTTTTTATATTCTATTTAATTTTTATTTTGGAAGCAATTTTTTTTTATTATCAAGAAAGTTAATTAGCTAAATAAAAAAATAAAAATGTTAATACTTCTCAATATACTTTTAAAAATAATGTACTAATTTCAAAAATATTATTTTTTGTAACAATTGATATACATATGATTATTTGATTCTTTACTTGTTATTTTTAATCCTATAATTTATTTAATTTTTAAAAAATATATGATTTATTAAGATATTTTAGTAAAATATATAATTAAAAAATATTTTCAATGAGCACAATTTAAAATTTTTTCTTAAAATAAATTGTTAGTAGGATTATAATTTAAATTTAGTTTGGTAAATTATCTTTCTTTTATATATATATATATATATATATATATATATATATATATATATATGCTCAAGAATATATATATTAAATAATCAAATCAAAATTTAAAATTTAAAAAGTAAAAAGTAAAAGAAATTTATTTTATAATATGTAAAAATGAAAATTTTATTTTAATTTTATACAAAAACTCTATATTTAATAAATATATTTTTAAAAAAATATGTATAAATATCATTTTTATGCAAAAAAAAAAAAAAGAACACAAATAAAAAATAGAAGTAAATGGAATTTAAGTTTTCATTTTTTTATTATTATTTTTAGTACATAAATCTTTATTTCTTATGAGAATTAAATAAAAATAAAAATTTTACTTAAAAATAAATATATTTTTATTATCAAAATTTTATACTCCCTCCGTCCTATTTTAATAGTCTCATATTTTTATTTTGAAAGTCCCAAATTATAGTACATTTTCCTTATTGAAAAATAAAAACAAACAAGTAATTTACTAATATATCCTCATTTAATATGTAAAATATATTAAATATAAGAAAGGAATAGGAAATGAATTTATAAAATTAATTATTTTCACTATATTAATAAGATTTTCTTAATTTGTGTGAAAAAATTAAATGAGATTATTAAAATAGGACGGATGGAGTATATATATATGTGTAAATTAAAAATAATAAATAAAAAAATAAAATTTAATTAAACATTTTTTTCGTATGAAAATTATTATTTAAATAATGTAATAAAAGTATTATAGTCAAGTTCAATAATAAAAAAAAAAGATGAGAGTACCAAAAACTAAAAGATGAGTGTCAATATCAACTCTAAAAAAATATAAAAAAATATTATGTGATAATATTCTTTTACACTTTAGGATCTGTAAATTTTTTTTTTTATAAAAATAAATCTGTAATTTACACCGTTAACAATTATGAGTCTACAGCTCTAACGCTGTTAATATATGCTGACATAAAGTTTATATGATAATAATAATACTTATATCATGTAAGCGCCATGTCAGCATTGATTAACATCGTTATCGTATTGAATTTCATATTATTAATAAAAAAAAAATCTCAAATTCTATTTTATAAAAAAAAAATCACATATTTTAAAATACAAAAGTGTCAAATCACTTTTTTTTTAACTTTCCAAAAAAAAAAAAAAAGTTTTAACAACAAACCTCAGATTCACACATCATCAAGTATGTCATTGGAAGTTTCCATTAGAAAATATAATATAATACGCAAGCTTCCATTAAATACAACACTTTTTAACTTTTATTTTTCAGAAAAGAAAAAAGCAAATGCAACATCAATTTGGTTGTAAAGCAGCATTAGCATTTTAAAATAATAATAAAAAATACAGCTGCTCTTGTGTAAGATGACGTTTACACAATGTGTTAAAACATCTAATTTTCACAATATTTAATTAGTGTTGATAATAATATTATTCATTATCTAAAATTAAAATTTTTTTTGTATTTATTGAAGTTGTTTCATGATTATTTAAATATTCATTAGAAAATTCACTTAAATTGATAAATTAAATTTTTTAACAATTTTTAATTTACATTAAATACAATCAATTATTATATTTTTTAATGACCTTATAATTTATTATATTTTTAAATGGACCTTACAATTTAAAATTTTCAATATTTAAATTTCAACTCTTATATATATATTTTTTTAATATATCACCTTAATTTAAATTGTCATCAATACTTTGGTCTTGATAGTTTATATTACTCTATCAGTTTCAAAATATCTGTCATTTTAGAGATTTTTTTCTTCTAAAATATCTGTTAATACCAATATTATGAGCTATGCACATAATTATGACTAGTTTCACACAAACAGGCAATACGAGCCTCAACAAGAACATGTCCTCTTAATATACACATTTCGTTCACACGGATCATTGATCTATAATAATTTCTGATGAACAGATTTCATAAAAATGACAATTACAGAGCATACTCTTATTATTATTATTATTATTATTGATAATAGAGCATACTCTTATTATGTAAATATATCTTAGTCTTCCATACTATTATTATGAATTTAAGAAGAAGCATAATAGATAATTTTAGAAACTCATAGTTTATTCACAAGTAGGCAGTGTCTATCTATGGGTTTTCTGCCTTGATTCATACATAAGAGCTCTTTATATAGAGCTGAGAACTTGAAACAAACATTACAATACAACTGAAAAGCACATCTTACAACTGTCAAAGATAACAAGTAAAGATTTCTTTCAGTACACTTATTTTACAAAAGCAAAAGCAAACACACAGATACATAAAGCATAAATTCCTGATAAGATAAGGATGAGATCCTTACCGACATTATTTCTTTATCAGCTCATGTGAAGGAGAGAGATTCATTATATCATAATCTATTAAGTCTAGATCTGCTGAGTCATCAAAATCATAAGGGTCTTGGAAGTCTTCCATCAAATGATTCCAAAGATGGTCCGTAAGATCAAATCTGTCATCATTAGGCATCATGGGCTGAGGCCATTCTTTTTTGCCCAGTTGTTTGATACAGTTTTGTTCCTATTCTTTTCTATCTTCATGAATCTTTTTACAGTAAAAGGCTGGAAAATATCCCTATGGTGCATCATTTTCAATTAGAGGCCAATGCTCCCTAAGAGTTATGCTATTTTTCTCGCTCATGTAGTGTTCAAAGGTGGTATATTCTTCTGGATGATCAAATGGGCCTTTCTACAGAGAAAAGTAGTAGGATTTGTACACTAAAACTTGTGAAATTACAATGAGACAAGTTTTTGAAGGAAATCCCATAACAAGGTGAAATCGATGTAGAATGATGACTGATCGTAGCTCTGGATTTTTTGCTTGATCAAACTTTGAGAGTTATGTGAGAAGAAAATCTTCTCATTTTTCTAAAGACTTGAACATTGTAGAAAAGTAACCAAATGAGGATTTATCCTAGTTTCATGTTTCAAATGAATGACATATTGAAGGAACTTATATGGTTATATTTCAACACCTATTTAATATAAGTGATAGAAATACTAAAGAAAACAAAGAAACTCTTTTGGCCATTGCCAAAAGAAATACATAGTAAAGTCCATGAAGTCATATAGTCTCAAAAAAGGATAAGTAGGATGAATTGCTAATTTTCTGATGAACAGTGATCCATATTTTCTGATAAGGAGAGATTGGTATTCAAAGATATGCTTATAAGATAGATCTTTAAGAGCTTTTTGAGAAATGTTTGCCTTTATTTCAAGAGGACATCCTTCATTTAAGAAGGTCATGAGGTTTGAGGAGGAAGATACTGAGCCTGCCATGAAAATTAGAGGAACTGCTTTGAATGGATTGATGAGTGAACATGGTATAGATAGAAAGTATGAGATAAGATTGTTATCTCCTTTAACATTTTCTACATCAAATTTATACTTACTAAACCATTCTTTCAAATGAAGTAGTTGAGGATGAGGGAGAATCTTTCCTTTAAAATTGAGAATCTTAGGAAAAGAGGAACAATCCATAACAACTGTGAAATGGTGTCCAATCAAGTGGAATTCAAACTTTTTTATTTCATTTTTTACTGCTAGAATTTCTTTGACTATGGAATGGTAATGACACTTAGAATCTTTAAATTTGCCGCTTCCGTATGCACAAACTTGTCTTTTTTCGTTACGCTCCTTAAGGATGACAACTCCCCAATACTTATCGCTGGTATCTGTCTGATGAAATCTTTTCCATGTAGAGGGAATCTGTGAAAAAGGTAAATCCTATAGTTCTTTTTTTAAAAGTTTAAAAGTTGTAGTATGTCTTTTTAACCAAAGTGGAGCATATTTCTTTAGCATACCTTTGAGTGGATTTGCCTTTTTGTGAAATGGGGAACAAAATCTCTTAGATAATTTACAATTCCCCAAAATTTCTGTATCTGTTTGTGGTTGAGATTTTCATCTGGAAATTTCAATAATTTTGAGGCAATGTGAGGACTTGGATGTTACTGTCCATCTCTGAATACCATTCCCAAGAAGGCTATTTCTTCTTTGGCTATATGCATCTTTGAGGAAAACAACATGATACCAAATTGTTTGGTTAGAGATAAAAATTGAGAAATTAACTGACAATAAGTTTGGATATCAGGAGAGAACAAAAGAACATCATCTATATAGATGAGTGAACTATGAAGAAGAGGCTCATAAATTTTGACCATGGCTTTTTGGAACAATGAGGGTGCTACTTTGAGACCAAATGGCATAACTGTCCATTGATAATGATGATTAGGAATATAGAATGTTGTTTCATATCGATCTTCTGGTTGAATTCCTAATTGTCAAAATCCCACTTTTAAATCAAACTTTGAAAAAACTTTCGCAGATGATAGATGAGTGAAAAAGGATGAAATCTTTAGAAGAGGAAACTTGTCATCTTTCAAAAAATGATTTAAAGATTGGTAATTAATAACCAATCTTTTCTTTCCTCGAACTTGTTTAGATTTTTCATTCACGTAAAATGCTTGGCATGCCCAGTCTGATTTGGTAGCTTCAATGAGTTCTTGAGAAAGCAATTGAGAATATTCATCAATTGTTAACTCTATAAATCTGATGGAGACATTCCTGGGTGAGTGGCCTTGGTAAGATTTATGTCTTTATTTTGTTTAAAAGGGAGAAATATATATATAACTCAGGGTTACTCCAAAGTGGAGTTTTATGTTTGATGAAAAATTATGTATGAGAGTCTACATAACAATTTTGAATCAATTCTTCTTTGAGGGACTCAAGAAAATTTATGAAAGATGATTGGTTAAGAAACAAAGATGGAATTGAATATGGTTGGAAATATTTATTGTATCTAATTCTATTAGGAAGAATTTGAAAAGTTTTTATTTTCCAAAATACATCAAATCCAAGGGCTATATCTTTGTCTGGCAAAGGAGAACCTAGACATTGCTCCCAAATTGAACACCCTAGGAAGAATTGGATTTTTATAGGAGCTTTAGTGATATAATCTGTATAGAAAATTTTTCCATCTGCAGCTTTGAAGTATTCTTTATGAGGCTTCCAATATTCTGAAGGGAGAACAACTTGATTGAGCATAGTCCTGTGAGCACCAGTATTCGTGAAAGCAACAACTTTTATTGGTTTAGAATACTTTTCTAGAAACAAATGAACATAGACCAACGAAACATGATGAATTATTTTCTCTATTGAGAGAGAAACTGGAGATACTGAATAAACTGGCTCATAAACTTCTTTTTTAGAAGAATAGTCTTTGATGGCAAAAAGACTTTCTTCATATTGGTCTTATTCTTCAGAGAATAAGGACTCCAAATCAACATCATCAAAATTTATTTGAGTGGCTTGTTGAATGAGTTTGGCCGCTTGTTTTGGCTTGTTAGGATAATTCTTTGCAAAATGTCCTCTCCTGCCACACAAATAACATTTATCTAACTTTTTTCCTCTATGCTTATGTTTCTTGAAAAACCGATATTTGTGAGAAGATTTCTTTGAAGTCTTGTCTTGATGGCCTTGAACCTTGAAGAAATGCTTCTTTTTTTTTGAAGAACAAACACAATCTTTCAAACCACATTTTACATAAAGATCAGGCCTATTAAATGATTGTTTCAGGGTAGGATCTTTATGTCTTTTGAGTGTTTGTTTCAACAGTTTATGGGTATCATAGATTTTGGTAAGAGAAAAAAGTCATAACTTGATAAATTTGTCCTAAAGTGAGATCATTCAAGTTTTTTCCTTTGTCTTGCAAGGTTGTATGTATGGCATTGGTTAAAGGTTTAGGAAGGGAAGACACAAAAGCTTGCTTGAGGTCGGGATTGGTTTGGCCATGTAGCTCATAGTATTTTTTAGACATATTTTGAAAATTTCTGTCAAGATCTTTCTTTAGCATAGAACAACACTTCATTTTGAAAAAAAATCTTTCCTCACATTTTCAAGATCATCAGCATGTCCAACAAACTCTATGTTTAGGTAATAGATAAATTCAGGAATCCCTCTACAATTAAGGATTTGCATCTTTGAGACATCACTGAGATAAAGATACCATTCCTGAAGTTTACCTATACATATGTAGAGAAAATCTTCAACGGCACTTTTCAGTGTAACATCTGGTTTAGCCACTTGGACTTTGTTGGCCCAAGTATGGCAAATCCTAGAGGGGGGGTGAATATGATTTTCAAAAATCAATTTCAATTTAAAAACTTTTGCTTTGAAAAACTTGAATATTAAAACAATATTAGCGGAAGCAATTAATCAAAGCAAATGAGCAATTTTAAGATAATGTGAATATCTAAATCATTCAAACAAACAATCAAATAATCAACTTTAAAAACACTTGTAAAATTTGGTGTGAGCTATAAACACTAAGTTGGGAGTGAACTTGTTAAAACTCCATAGATAGTGAATACCCAATAGATTGATTAGGGAGTGGATGTAAGATTGGTTATAATCCGAACCACTATAAATCTCTGTGTCTTTCTATTCTTCTACTCTTTCTCAATTAAATTTTTAATTGCCCACTAATTCAACCCCCCTTCTTGGTTCATCTTGGGCTACATAAACCATATAAAGAATTTAATTTAACTAATTATTACAATACTAGACTAGTATAGTCCATGGAGCTCTAAATGATTCGACTCAAACAGTAAGTTGAAATTATCTTACATTCGGCAAAGTAGTCCCAAGTGGAGATGGATACTTGAGATCCACTTGCTGATTCTGTTATTGAACTTGAAATAAAATATTGTAGGAGTGTGAGAGAAGCTCAGTGAGTACTTACAAAGAATAGAAAATAATGTTTGAATATATATACATATAACAATAAAAGTATTATTTTTCCAAAATAACTGTATAGAAGAAATAAATTTTTCTGTGACCAATAATAGTTGGGGTCTAATATTAAGGTTCCAATGAATAGTGGAGGAGGAACAGTTTTCCAAAGATCAATAGTAATATAAATTCCAATGAAACGGTGAAGGAGAAACAGTTTTTCAATAATCGATGATGATTTGGATTCAATATTAGAATATCTATGTAACAATATAGAAGACACAATGAGAATTCAATAACAATGATCAATAACGGTAGGGATTCAATAACATAAATTAATTACAATAGCAATGTTCAATGACAGTTGGGATTCAATAACAGTGGTCAATAACAATAATAATAATCAATGACAGTTAAGCCTCAATAACAGTAGTCGATGACAATAATGATGATCAATGACTGTCGAGATTCAATAATATCATTTTAGCAGAAATCACAGTATTGGAAGCGGAGTGCTTCCCAATGTGAACAGTGGAGTGGCAGTTATTGCTAACTCACTCATATCAGTGAACAGTGGAGTGATAGTTGTTGTTTGCTCACTCATAACAGTATATAGCGTAAGATTGATCAGGTCTCACGGCTAGGACCACCCCTCCAAGCTGAGGCGGATACACTCGCCCTATCCACAGGCTTTTTTCATTTGCACACAATCTGATGTAATACCCACATCAGTCGAGGATTTCTACTTTCAGTAACACAATATGATCACTTAGGATCCAACATATAAACTATTCAATGTTTTGAGTCAACAGTATACATTAACGATTCATTTAAGAATCAATGAAGGAGAAGCAAATGAATGAACAATATAATTTTTTAAATAGGTCAATTGGTTCCTTAAAGGAACATAACTATGGGAACAAGTTATTTATAAGGGTGCGCTAAGATTTCAATAAAAAACATTAGTTCAGGGAAGTATTCATGTTAGTGAACTGATTGATATATAGAAGGTGAATACTGTTACAATATTCCAATGGAATACAATTTTTGTACTTGTAGACAATTGGTAGCAATAGACTGAAGATTTCAATGAATAAATTCAATTATAAATAATTAGGCCGAAGGCCTCAATGAAAGAAATTCAATAACTATTTATATATATAGGTCATAGGCCTCATTTAAAGAATTAATTCGAACAATTATTTCATTACAGAAAAGTAAGGTTTTCAAGGTACTCACTTTGATCTCTTTAGCTCCAAATGTGAACTCTTAATATATTCGGTAGTGACACTCCTCAATCTTCGGAGTATTTATTCTCCTTAATACCATATAATCAAAGATTATTAAATACTTTATCAATTTGACTATTTCAATTCTAATTCTAATACTATTGTTTACTATCGATACAAATCAGTATATTCAATACCATATACAGTAATTTGTAATGTTCGTTAATTTCTTTTTAGCAATTCAATACTCTTTTACATTAAATTCATATTGAATAATCACTTTCAATTTAGTATTCATTATTTTCATTGATCATTTAGTCATTGTTTCCATAAATAGATAATTTATTAAGTCACAATTGTTAACTTTGTCACATTATATTTTTATTCATTGTCTAGTTATATCACTAGACTTTTTTACCTTGTTTCTACCATTTCTTAAGATTTATTAATCCAAATTAGTTGATTTTTTTTGCATTTGAAACTATACATATACATTGATAACCTATCCAAAATTTAACTTAAAATTTAATTCATAGAAAACTTGATGATCATTTTAATTCAGTTCTATTTTTGTTATAGGGCAGACTGACCCTATCACACTATTTTGAGTATAACTTAAGATTTATATTTCCAATTGCAATTTCCTTTTACTAGATGATACTAGAGACATTAAAGAACATTTCTTCTATTTTTAATTTTACCCAATTCCATCTTTAAAGTTCTCAAATCAGAAGCTCTATATCAGTTTACAAATTGAATCCATGTACAAAGTCAGCTACATAACAGGCTCTATTTTTTATACTACACTTGAAATTTTTACCAATTACTTTTTGGATTAATTTTAAACATACCAATGATAATTTCACTAGCTTTTAGTTTCTTTTAATTATGCCCCTATCATGCTCAATTCATGAGATATATTCTCAAGTCTATCAATGGTACTAGATTACAATAGTTTCTATACTATATCACATTCAATCAGTCATATTTCACAATACACAAATTCAGTTTACATTTACTTTTACTAAAATCTTATACACATATCAATTATAATTTTTCATGTTTTACACTTGACTTAATTCAGTCTCTATATTCATCTTTTGGGCTACTTCATTTCGGACTGCCCATCCAATCTTTAAAAAGGACCAGTTTCAGTTCTAGTAGTTTTTCTCATTTTAAGCAACAAATATTTATAATTTCTTTTATAGGTGAATACTTAAGACATTTAACTACAACTTTTATGTTTTGATTATATCCAAATTCTATCCATAAAATCCTCTATGGGTTCAAACATTCCGAGTTTACTCAAAAAATTCCAAATCTGGGTAAGTCCACTTTCAAGAGATATATCTCATTACCCATCAAGAATTTCACAAAACACTTTTATGGACCTTTAATTAAGGTAAAACACTACAAATTTCAATTTTTTCACTTTCCCAAATTCGTCCTTTAAATTTTTAGTATGGGTGTTCCTCAATTCAACACCTAGATTTCCCAAATCAAACACAATAACCAAATCAAGCTCCATCAAGCAATTTAAATTCAATCAATTCTTTAAATTCACTTCATAATATATCCATAAATATCAAAAAAATAAAATAATTAATTTTTCCCAATTTTCCCTTTGTAGACCGAATCCAACAAGAACAAGAAAAGGGATAATTTTTACAATTTCAACACCAAAATCTAATTAATCACACTTAAAATGAAATTTGGAGACAAGTTTTTTAGCATTTACCTTGAAGTTTTCTTGAGTGGGTGAGGAGCACTAAGGGAGCCGACCATCCATGAGCAAGAAAGACTAGAAAATTCTTTATTTTGACTATGAATGGACTTAAGACAAATTTATACCATTTTGGATAAGTTTCAATGAAATGGATGGTGAAGATCTATTAGACTTGATCCAATGGCTAGCATTTAACTAAATTTTAATTTTAAAATATTCTTTTATATTTAAACAAATATGACCATATATTATTAATAGGAAATTTCCATGTAGCTTCCTCATTTTATAGTAATTTTGACTAATTAACAATTGCGGGGTCCATTTCATTTATTTAATTTTGACTATTTTTTTTCTCATTTAATCTAAAGCAAATTTTCTCTTCCTATAACCATAGTGGGCCGGCCATATAAGTATATGGTGGGTCTCATACTGTATTTTACATGTTCCTGTATAGTTTGTTAGAGTATATGCCCTAGAGTTATGTATATATTTATGTAAATGTAAAACAACATTATAATTAATGGCAATAAATATATGTTTGTATAAATCAATTGTTCCATTGTATTAAATATATATTTGTAGTCCATTAGTATTTTGTGAGAGGATCTATTCTCAAGTGTTGAGAATAT
>CATKHJ010352454.1:0-12641 GCA_949750685.1 Vernicia montana | reverse complement strand
TTTAAATGAGTATTTAAGAATATGATAAGGGTATAAAAGTTATTTTAATAAAAAATTTTAAAAACTCAATAACTGAGCGTGTTCAGTAGAAATTTTAAGTTAAATATTTTAACTTACCATTTTAAGTAGTTTTTGACTTAATTGAAAATTTTAAGTTGTGACCATTATATGTTATCAAATCATCTTAAAACTAATAAGTGCTGAAAATATTAAATTAAGTAATAAGTTGGGTTATCAAACACCCCCTAAGTTTGTTTTGCGAAAAATAAAATATATTTTTCGTATTTTTTTACGTTTGAAATCTTTTTAAAAAATTAGTTAACAAAAAATATTTTTCTGATCAATAAAAATTAATTTTTTTTTTAAAAGTCCTTTGATTTTCAAAATGTATAATACTTCCCAATAAAATTATTTTTTTAAATTTTGATAAACTTATTATAATGAAATAAAAATATATAAATATAAATTTATTAATCCGATGATTAACAATATTCACTATTGGAGACCATTGATAACCATAGCTGGCCGCCGCTGATCGTTTATGACCACCAAATTTATTATTTTTATGTATTTTTTTTTCATACTTAACAATAAAATTTTAAAAATACAAAATTATTATAAGGTTAAATATGTTTATAGTTTTATAAATTGAAAATTTTAATTTTTTTAAATAATTTTTAATATTATAACCAAACAATATAAAATTAATTATTAAAAAAAAAATTTTCTTAAAAAAAATTTTTCAAAAATAAGTTATAAACGAAATCTTACTAATGTTAATACTTTTCAAAATCATAAGTTGCTAAGTTCCAATAATAAACAGAGTCAAATTTATCAAATAAAAAAAAATAAAACTTGTAATTTTATTATCTATTTCAAACAAATGGATTAGAAAGGTTGTAATTGTTATAAATAAATTATTATATGTGAATATTGTTTAAACATTATTAAGTATATATTTTAAAGAAATTATAATATATGGGTATTTCAGTAATATTGTATACACTAAACCCCAACTATTACTCTATATAAGGGAAGTTAGAGTTAATCTAATAATATGAGTTTGGAATCCATTTTTTCTTTACATATTTTATTCTGTCTCTCTTTATTTTATTGTTTTATATTTTTTTTCTTATTGTTTTTGATCTGTTGTGCTAATAAGTCGATTTACAACAGTAATAATATAATTTAAAATAAGAAATTAAATTGATTTTCATATTTTTTTATATTTAGAGTAAATTTATAATTGAATTATTTTTATTCTTATTTTATTTAAATTCTCTCAATGTAATAAAATTTATTGAAAAAAGTAATGCAAGTAAAAAAATAATTATACCTTATAGTTAATATTTAACTTATAAAATATAATAAAAAATTAATTAGGACTTGGGTGAGAAACAAATAAAACAAAATAAAAAGAGAAAAAAGAGTGAAAGCGAGAGGGGAGAATAAAGTAATAAATAGAAAAAGTGAGAGAGGGGAGGGGGAGAGGAAAAAGAAATAAAAAAAGATTTTTTATATATTATTTTGTTAGTTTTGTAAAATTTATTTGAAAATTTTACTTATATTTAATTTTATAGAATTAAATTCGTAAAATTAAAATGAATTTTTTTAATATTTCAAATATTTTTTTTAAATGTGAAATTTATCAAATTTCACAAAATTACATGCAATTAATTTATTCCAAACATGGTGTTAGAAGTGTTTTATTACAAATAATTAATTTAATATTAATCCATTTTGATTTGTTGGTTTAAAATTGCACATTTTAAATTCAATGGAAAAGTTAAAGTTAAATTTATTTTTTTTTAGAGCATTAAGATATTTACTATTAGAACTTGCACCAAATTTGAATGTTTTTGGTAGTTGAAACTGAAAATTTGTATGTTAAAACATTTTTATACTTCAAATATAAAAGAAATTTAAATACTTCTCAAAAATATATACTCTTTGTACCCAACTTAAATATATTCTGACTTGCCTCCACGTCACATTCACATTCACAACATATTAGAAACAGAAAAACCCTTAAAACCCTACTTTAGTAAAACTAATATGCATCCAATCCTATAGTTAAAAACTTACATCCTCTTCCTTTCTTTGACACATTAGCCAAAGGCGAAAGTCTTAATACCAAAAAGTCCACTTTCTTAACTATAATCCCTAAAATATTCCTAAATTTGACAGGTGTCCACTAAATAAATAACAAGTACAAAAACTCGTTAACATCCTACCCTTTGAAGAGCACTCCTTCTAAAACTCTGAAGCCCCTCTCTTAAAAACCTAGAGGACCTCGTAATTCCTCTTTCTTTCTTTCTTTGGAATACACTAGCGAATAGGTGAGCAATCTCGTTACTGCTTTCGAATAAACCCTGAAAATATTACATGATTCTATCTGTATATCTGTGTTTATATTGATACTATCTTTGGTTACCTTCTCTGTAATTTCTGCTTTAGTGGGTTCATAGGATTACTGAGGTTCAAGTATGTGTGTGTTTTTTAATCCTTTTGAGAGCTTTTCAATGGTAGAATGCGAGATGGGTTTGGTGAAAACTTGATAAAGTTTGATTCTTGGGGGTGATTGAAGTAAGTTGGGAAATTGAAGTGCGTGGTAACGGATTGGTTGTAACAAATAGTTTGGGGTTGATTTTGCAGGTTCGTTTTTGTGGTATTGAAGGATGCTTGTGTTGTTTGAAACGCCGGCGGGTTTTGCCCTCTTCAAAGTTTTGGATGAAGGGAAGCTATCTAAAGTTGAGGTAATTATTACACAACTTTTTATTTTCTACCAGTTCGGTTTCTCGTCTCATTGCTTTTTTTGGAACGTTGAAATGCTTGACTATTATACACGTTGATTTTCAATTCTGTTTTCTTGATAACTAAATATTTGAAGACTAGAGAATTACCTGATTTACAATTGAGAATTGGGGCTTCTTATAGTGAGAATGTTGGGTTAATAAAGTCTCTCTAATTTGTGTTTTTTCTTTTTGTTGCAGGACTTATGGAAAGAGTTTTCCACTGCAGACTCAGCAAGAAAGGTTCTTTAAGTTTTTTTTTTTATTAGACAATTTTATCAAATCTATCATTTCTTAATTGGTGGATAAGAAATATGCTGTGGAATCTTCCTCCTATGTTGAATGATCGGCACATTCGACTTTACTTTTCTCCCTTTTTATATGTTATTATGTCATTGGGCAGTGTTATACATCATCAAACCTGCCTTCTATAAATTATCATGTATTAGTTGTTAGTTATTCTTTACACTATCCTTTTTGTTTTTAGTTCTGAACCTAACTGTTTTTGGTATAAACACCAGGTTGTGAAGCTGAAAGCTTTTTCCAAGTTTGAGAATACATCTGAGGCCTTGGAAGCAGCAACTAAAATAATTGAAGGCACTGCTAGCAAAGGTCTGCGCAAGTTTTTGCGTGCTCATTGTGAAGGTGAAACTTTAGCTGTTGCTGATTCAAAGCTTGGAAATTCAATCAAGGAGAAACTGGTGTGCTTATTTCTCTAGAAGTTATTTTTTTACTGCAGACGTTCTCAATTATAATTGGATTTTAGTTTGTCTAAGTTCAAGCAATTCTGTGTTGCAGAAAATAGAATGTGTTCACAGCAATGCTGTTATGGAATTGATGAGGGGTGTTAGGAGTCAGTTGACTGAACTCATAACTGGTCTAGGTGCTCAAGATTTGGCACCGATGAGCTTGGGTTTATCGCATAGTCTGTCTAGGTACAAACTGAAGTTCAGTCCTGACAAGGTATTTTTCTTAAATATTATGCCTTTTAATTTTAATTTCTATACTTGAAGTGTCTTATCTGTGTCTTTTTTCTGTTGGGAGTGCATGCCAGTGCTGTGATGGACTTAATAATATTTCATTCGTTGCCTGGCGATACTGATGTAAAACTGTTCACTGTCCATTGTATCAAATCACAATTACGGGTTTTTCACTTAGTAGATAATTCCCCTGGTGAAATATTTGAAGTTAGGTATTTTGATATATTCATTGATGATACACCATAAGATTCAATATTTTCTGACCTTCCACGGATTTATTCCAGTGTTTCTTCTTAATGGGAAGTTTTATTCCAAGGGTGAAGAACTGTAATGGTGACAGGAAATTTCTGAAGAATATTATTTGTTCAACTATGTTAACAAATTTTCTCTGGATAAGATATTTAGAAGTTGTAGCCTAGTCTCAAAGAATATTTGGATTTCTTTGGGCTGTTGTGGTCCTCTGCCTAATATATTTTTTTTAGGTTGATACGATGATCATTCAAGCTATTGGTTTACTTGACGATCTTGATAAGGAGCTCAACACATATGCAATGAGAGTTAGAGAATGGTATGGTTGGCATTTTCCTGAACTGGCTAAGATTGTACAAGACAACATTGTTTATGCCAAAGTGGTGAAACTGATGAGTAGTCGTGAAAATGCTGTCAAGATTGATTTCTCCGAGGTAAAATTCTATTTTTTTTGCAATTGCATGGTGTTTTCTGTATCTATGGCTTTTGCACTCATGAAATCACGTATCCTACCCATTTCCATGATCCTTTTTTCTTGTGTCATCTTCACTTTCGGCTCATGGCATGAAATGGCCAGTGGCTCCACCCAAACAGTATTTTTGCCCAAAACTTGCTTTGAGTGCATTATTATTACTAATAATTACAGGCATCAGTTATCACTTATCGAGGATTAAAACCATGCTCATAAATGTTCTGCTTGTTTTTTTCCTCTTTACAATTTCATAGATACTACCAGAAGAGGTTGAGACAGAATTGAAGGAAGCAGCTCTTATATCCATGGGAACTGAAGTTAATGAAGTTGATTTGATGAATATTAGAGAACTTTGTGACCAGGTTTTGTCTCTAGCTGAGTACAGAGCTCAGCTGTATGATTATTTAAAAAGCAGAATGAACACAATTGCACCAAATTTGACTGCCCTTGTTGGAGAGCTTGTTGGAGCGCGCCTCATTGCTCATGGGGGTAGCTTATTGAATCTGGCAAAGCAGCCTGGGAGCACAGTTCAGATTCTTGGGGCAGAAAAGGCTCTGTTTAGAGCTTTAAAGACAAAGCATTCAACTCCCAAATATGGGCTTATTTTCCATGCATCCTTGGTTGGTCAGGCTGCTCCTAAAACGAAGGGGAAAATTTCCAGATCACTAGCTGCTAAAGCAGCATTGGCAATTCGATATGATGCTCTTGGAGATGGCCAAGATAACTCTCTTGGACTGGAAAACCGTGCAAAGGTACTTGAAAATTTTTGGGCCTATGAAAATCGTTTTTCTTTATTATTATAAAATTTTTTTAAAATATATTTTAGGGGAAGAATTTCTTAGCTCTGTGATAATTTGTAGCTTGAAGCACGATTAAGGAACCTTGAAGGGAGAGAATTGAGTCGTTCTGCTGGATCTGCTAAAGGCAAACCAAAGATAGAAGCTTATGACAAGGATAGAAAGAAGGGAGCTGGGGGATTGATAACTCCTGCCAAGGTCCATCTCTAGTCTCATGTATGGTTCTAGTTTTCTCTCACATTTTGCAGGTAATTATTCACTCCTTTTCACTTTGTGCAGGCTTATAATCCTTCTGCGGATGCGATTCTGGGGCAAACACCAAATTCCATTGTTGGGAATGGGGAAGAAATTGTTCCAAAGAAGAGAAAGACTGAGGCAGAACCTTCTCTTTTGGGGGCATCTGTAGAAGAGGCTCCAGTTACTGGCGAGCAGAAGAAAGAGAAGAAGAAGAAAAAGAAGAAAACTGATGAAGAGGAAACAGCTGTGCCAAATGATGGGAATGGCACTGCTGAGCAGGAAGGCGAAGGGGAAGCAAGGAAAGAAAAGAAGAAAAAAAAGAAGCATAAAGCTGAAAACGATGACTTGCAAAATGAGACTGGGAACATTGATGCAGGAGAAAAGAAGAAAAAGAAACGAAAGCATGCTGAACAAGATGAAGGATCTGAAATGCCAAGCAAGAAGAAAGATAAAAAAGAAGAGAAAAAGTGAGGATTGAGAAAATCTGGAAAGTTGAGTTTACAAGCTACAAAGCAATTTTTTAGGCGGCAACTCCATACTTCTCTACTTTATAATTTTCTTTCTTTTTTGGGTTTGTCCAGTGGTTTCTTAGCCTAATCTGCAGTGTATTTTCTAGTTTTTTATGGACGTGATAATGAGCTATTTTATCCGTAGTGGACATATTATGAAAATTATATTTGGTAATTTACTCGCATGTTTTGTGATCTATTCGACAATTCAAGTTTGAGATTTTTACACATAATCAAAACTGAAGTTAAATTATTAATGATAAGATAAAATATACTGAAACTGGTTTAAGTAGTGCAAGTTATAAAGAACAATAAAACAACTTTCTTTTTGAAGAATTGAAAATGAAACAACTCAAAATAATGTCAATATGTCTGATTTTTCTTTTAAAAAAGCCAAAAATTCAGGGGACGGCACTAGCTAATCTGGACTACTGTTAGGTGAAGTTAATAACTAATTTGTGAAGCTTAAAAGAAATATTCTGGTAAAAGTAAAAACTTGACCTAAATTTCACCTGTCAACAACATAAACAGTTAAATTTTGTGAATTCTTTTATTTGTTTTTTTTTTTGCCAATGAATTCTTTTATTTGTTTAAGTGTTTATTTTCTTGAGCTTATGAAAAAAAAATAATTTGAATGAGGTGAACTTTAAAAGAAAAGGAATTATCTTTTATAGTGCAGTCTTTTTTTATTTTTTAAAATATTTGACTTCAATTGCAACTTGAATGCGAGATTTTACAATATCATTAAAACAAAAATTTAATTTCATTAACTATGCTGTCTAATTTTAATGGAGAACATACTAGTAATTTTGCTATAATAGGCATGGCTATCGGTTCGGTTTGGATTGGAACCGAACCAGAACCGGCCCAGACCGAAACTAACTGGTTACAAACCAAGACCGGAATTATAGGGAGAAGGTTCAGTCCTGATTTCTCAAATTTGAAAATCGAAATTGAAACCGACCCGAATCGATCATGAACCGGACTGGAACTGATTCGATTTTCAAAATTATTGTTATTTTTATTTTTTCATGTTATTATGCTTTTATTTATGTAAGTTATTAAAAATATTTATACAAGTTCTTAATTTTTTTTTTGTCATGTAATTATAATATTAGTTGAATGAATGTTTTTTACATATGTAATAAGAGTGTAATTTTTTTTATCTAATTTGTATATCTATTTTGTTATAAAATTTCATTATTTATTTGATGTAATTAAATTTATAATTTATTCTTAATACATTACTAACATGAAATTACACTTAATTTAATTTGTATTATAATTTTTCACATATAATTTAATTTAATTATTAAAAATAATTATTTTGGCTCGGAACAGACAATTGAACCGAAATCGGAGGTTCCGTCCGGTTCAAGAACCGGGGCCGAACCGTAAGCTATGGTTTAGGTCCCGGTTCCACTCCCCCCTTGAACCTGAACCGCCGATTCATAAACCGTGGCCATGACTATGCTATAGGAATGATAATGAGAAGGGGCGAGACGGATTTTGAGATTCCTATTTCCACCCCATAAATGGTCAGGATAAAGACAATGCGGAGTAAATCGGGTTCGGGGCGGACATTAGGATTCTCATTTATATTTTTATAATTTTATTAATGTTAAAACTTCATAATTTATATATTTTGATAAAATATTATACATATTTATATTAAGTTTTATATATTATTAATTAATATTTAAAAAATAATAATATAATTAAATATTTAATAATATAATTAAAAAAAAATAATAATTTTTATGAAATTATATATATATATATATAGGCGAGGCGACTCAATTTCATTCCCGTCCCATTATTAAAGATGAGACAAAATTTTTTCATTAAATTTTAGGGCGGAGATAAATTTTTCGTTATGGTGAATTGAGTTTTGCTATCTCCATCTCTTTTTCTTATTCTTTTAAAATGTTTTCTGGTCAAGGTAGTTTCAAACAAGCTGCTGCTTTAAGAGAAAGGTTAAAAAAGCTAATGGTTAGAAGCATCAATTGAAAAGAAAAAGCAACTAAACAATTCAATTTGAAACTACATAATAGGTTTATTAAGAATAATGTTTATATAATAATTGAATTAAACAGTATCTTTAGACAGGTAATTTAAGCCATTAAGCATATTTTAGTTGCACACCAAAACACAGTTTAATGATAAGTGTATTTTTTTTCTAGGTAGAAGACTTATGATTGATTTTTCCTTCCCCAATGCTAAAAAAAAAAAAAAAAAAAAAAAAAAAAACATATTTGAGTTAGGTTAAGCTTATAAGTTATGAAGATATTAGGTTGGCTTAATAATTTTCTTTGATAGATAATAAATTAATACTCTTTTCTTAATAATTGAAAGATAGTTTTGGCTAATTATTATCTTTTGTATTTTTATTTTTAAAGTATACTATTTTCAATTTAGCTTATGCTATTCTAATTCAAAATATCACCTTTTTTAAAGGAAAAAATTATATTTAACAATTAGTATAATATATATATAATTTGACACCTATTGTTTTAAAATAAATTTTATTTTCATATTATCATTAATAAAAAATATAAAATTTTGAAAACAATAATGTTTTATAATATATAATACAAAAGTTTAAATATGATTAGATTTTAAAATTTTAAATTAAAATATAATACAATTTAATATATTACGAGTAGATTAAAAATCTTTAATTTTTAACAAAATCACCCAAAAAAAGAAAAAGTAAAAAAAAACTGTTATGAAAAAACAAAAAGAAGGAAGAAAAAACATACCCATTAATTTAGGAATGAAAATCCATGATGAGAGAGAGAGAGAGAGAGAGAGACAGAGGAGCTTGGGGGTTTGACTTGGAAGAAAACAGGAACCTAAGGCATAACCAAATTGATCTGCTACTGTTTCTTTAATTCTCTCGCTCTCTCTATTTCTTGTCTGAGAAAGGACCCAACAAAACGAGAAAAGAAATCCAAAGACCCAATAAGAGACCAAAAACTAATACTTCCAATACAAGAGATTGTTAATATATAGTACAAACGTTACTACTCTTTCTCTCTCTTTTCACTCAGATTCAATCGAAGTTAGTATCTTTTTCTCTAACCATCACTTTCTTTAGCTATCTCTATCTGTTCTTATTAGATCATTCTTTTCAATTCTGTTCTCAGAACTTCCATCTCTTATTTTCTTTAATCTTTCTCTCTCTCTCATGTTTTAGATCATTTTTTACTTTTCCCTTATTGTCATTGAATCTTAAAAGCTCTAAATCTTAAATCTTTCGGCTTATGATTTGCATGTGTTTGTTTATTTATTTTGGTGTCAGTGATGATTGTTTAAGCTGTATTTCTATATCTTTGATAATTTTTGACCTCGTTCTTATGAATCTTTAGAGCTCTGAATCTGGCAAATATGGGTTTTGATTTGTTTTGTTCATTTTCTTTTGTATGAATGACAATTCGATTATTTGAGCTTGTTTTAATTTTGAATTCTATACCTTTTAGATCAGACAGATACAATACTGTGTATAAACTACTTAGTTTTTTGAAGTTGCTTTATGCTCAGTGATTAATTTCTTGATTTGCAGTGATGAGTTGCTGATTGGGAAGAAACCCACATAGACCATGTTGAGAAATGAGGCTTAGATTTGAGAAATGGGGTGTGTTCTTGGGAGAGAGGTATCCTCTGGCATAGTTTCAGAGTCTAAAGAGGTTAAGGAGCTGAATGTTGAATCCAGAAGAAAATTAGAAAGTGTTTCAGTGACAAAGACTGATACTAGCAGTGTTGTTGAGATTCAGAATGAAGAGACCCAAAAGGAGGAGAAAGTGGAGGGGGATAAAAAACCTAGGGGGGAGAGGAGAAGGTCCAGGCCAAACCCTAGGTTGAGTAACCCACCCAAGCATTTGCGTGGTGAGCAGGTGGCAGCTGGATGGCCACCCTGGCTATCAGCAGTGTGTGGGGAGGCTCTCAATGGATGGATTCCACGGCGGGCAGATACATTTGAGAAGATAGATAAGGTGTGTGCTACTGCTATATTTAGAATGAATAAGA
Organism: Vernicia montana; assembly: GCA_949750685.1. Lineage (NCBI taxonomy): Eukaryota > Viridiplantae > Streptophyta > Magnoliopsida > Malpighiales > Euphorbiaceae > Vernicia > Vernicia montana. Next base: position 2,576 of record CATKHJ010352454.1, on the reverse strand, counting down.
TATATATACTTTTTTCCATGGCATGGCTGTGGTGGTTCTGAAACTAATAATGAACTTGTGGTTAGTTTGTTGTCAATTGGCATTTCAAAACTCTATCTGGAATGCTTGTCATAAATGATGTAACACTGAGGTACTCAAAACTAGGTCAGAATGATTTGGAGTATACTTAAAATGAAAGGAAAATGTGATGGTTGAAGACATTTGAGCTAATTTAATTACTATTATTATTGTTGTTGATGATTTGTCTTCTCTAATTTATTTATTTATTTGGAGTTAGTATTCTTATTCATGTTTCTTGCATCTCTGATGATAGATTGGTTCAGGAACATATAGCAATGTGTATAAAGCTAGAGATATATTGACGGGTAAAATTGTTGCCCTGAAGAAGGTCCGATTTGATAATTTGGAACCTGAAAGTGTGAAATTTATGGCTAGAGAGATCCTCATTTTGCGGAGATTAGATCATCTGAATGTTGTAAAATTGGAGGGTTTAGTTACATCCAGGATGTCATGTAGTTTGTATCTGGTATTTGAGTACATGGAGCATGATTTAGCTGGACTTGCTGCAAGCCCAGGAGTAAAGTTCACAGAGCCACAGGTCAGTCCAAAACTGTCTTTTACATTTAATATTTAAGCGGACATAGTGGAAGTAGTTTTAATTTAGTATCTACCATGTGTCAACATTTCAGGTTAAATGCTACATGCGTCAACTATTATCTGGACTTGAGCACTGCCACAACCGTGGTGTGCTTCATCGTGACATCAAAGGATCAAATCTTCTTATCGACAATGAAGGAATACTTCGGATTGCTGATTTTGGATTGGCGTCTTTCTTTGATCCCAATCACAAGCATCCGATGACTAGTCGGGTGGTTACACTGTGGTATCGACCTCCTGAGCTTCTTCTTGGGGCTACTGATTATGGTGTGGGTGTGGACCTCTGGAGCGCAGGTTGTATACTTGCTGAGTTATTGGCTGGAAAGCCCATTATGCCAGGTCGTACTGAGGTAAGTAACTATGTATTCTTGTTGGCTTGTAATTTCCAAGAGCGCATTCATTTTTGCAATTCAATTTCATTAGTGTTTTGTGTAGCTGTATTTGTGTCTTCCCTACTGAATTTAATTCCCAAAACTTGAAGGTAAACTGCACTTACGTAATGATGTTGGCAAAAGAGCCAATTCTAGGCTTTTGCAAAAGCTTTGGACATTTTGGTTTTACAAGAGTTGGGAATTGATTGGATACAGATAGACTTGTGTTGACAATCAGATAAGACTTAAGTGTACTGTGCCATAAATGATGGAATATGGAGTCTATACTCTATAAGGGAACTCATAAAGGGTGTGAGTATGAATGTAACGGATGACTAGCTCAAATGATTTGATGGGTCACCCTGCTAGGTTACCATAATAATTTTTTTATTAACATGCCTCTGCAAGTTTTCTGGATATACACATACGGGAAACTTGCTCACATCCACATTTCAAATGTATTCCTAGCATGGATATACTTTGTGGTTGTTAAAAATTAATTGATTGATAACATTTATATGTATCGTGTTCTCAAATCTAATGCCAATTTATTTCTTCAATGAGTTAGGTAGAGCAACTGCATAAGATATACAAGTTATGTGGTTCACCTTCAGATGAGTACTGGAAGAAATCAAAGTTGCCAAATGCAACTTTGTTTAGACCCCGAGATCCTTACAAAAGATGCATAAGAGAAACGTTTAAAGATTTTCCACCATCTTCACTTCCTCTCATTGAAACTCTTCTTGCAATCGATCCAGCAGAACGTCAGACAGCCACAGCTGCCCTAGGAAGTGAAGTAAGTCATCTCTTTTTCAATTTTTTATGGCTTGTCTTCCAATTTTTTCCAGTGTATTTTCTTCTGTTCAGTTTTGTCAACCTGAATGCCTTCTGCGTGGGGCTTCTGAAGTATGTTGGCTGTTTCTATTGTACCAAAGTTCTGGATCTTGGTATGCACAAGCATACATGTGTCCAAGTTTTCACGGTTTAATCTGACATGAAGCTTAGTTATTGGCATTCATCATGGAAATTTAATAGCTTTAGTTTGTTTCCTGTGGGATTCAAAACAAGCTTTGCCTAAAGTCAGAGACTCAATTTATGTAATTATGCAAATATCTCTTGCAATCCCACAATTTTTACTACATTTGTGAACTTAGTGTTTGAAATTCCATGTCCTTTTTTCCTTTTTAATTTTTAAGTGGAGGTGGGATATGAATTTTGGACAATTTCATATTGAAAACCGCATATCAACCTCCTTTATTCTTTTTTTTTCACCTTTTGTTGTGCAGTTCTTCTCAACAGAGCCTTATGCCTGTGAACCTTCTAGTCTTCCAAAATATCCCCCAAGTAAGGAGATGGATGCTAAACTACGAGATGATGAAGCTCGAAGGTGACTTTTTAGACCTCCATTTCTTATTATTCCTTTTCCTTACAACATTTCAGTAAAATCCTAGTGTGTGTGGGTGCGTTTAACAAGCGTGCACACCTACCTATGACTGATCTCCACTTACAGAGTTATGTTTTCACCTAATATTTAATATAAAATGATAT
>CATKHJ010352388.1:0-22044 GCA_949750685.1 Vernicia montana | reverse complement strand
GGAAGGATGAAGCTTGAGTTTTACCTTGTCTCGACCTCTATAACACCTAAAAAAAAAATAAACCACTAAGGGGTGAGATAAAAATCTCAGTGAATACATAATATCAACATGTTATGCTGGCTAAAAGAGATTATAGAATATAAGAATCAATGTAGCTTTAATGCCTTTAGGCGATATGAACAATTAGGTAATGGAAACTATTACAATGGGGTTCATTTATGATACCAATATTTGGGATTCAAATAAGGCAATTTAATGCAATTCACTTTATTGTTAGCAAAAATAAGAAAGTCGAGAATGGTATGTTCTCATTCACATTTAAATCGAGTGTCGGCTATTGCTTCGCACACTCATAATAAGTCAAGTGGAAAACTGATCAGGTTTTTCGGCTAGGACCACCCTTCCTAGCTAAGGCGAATACACTATCCCTATCTGTCGGGCCTTCTTTAACATTGCACATGACTGATGTATACCCCACATCAGTTGGGGATTTCTACTTTAGATGTCATATAACATTTCACAATTGATAGCATTTGGAATTCAATAAATTATGATACTCTTCAAAGAAAGAAGATTTCAATGTGCTATCTTTATATCAATGAACAATAGACCAAAGGTCTCAATTAGATATTTCAACATATTGGGTTCATGAATAGATATCAATGGAACATAAGTTCAATAAAGTAATCCAATAGATTCAATGAATGTATGGTTATACAATAGATGACGCCCATAACATATTGACTATTATGTACTCACCTTAATTTCCTTTGCTCCCATTCAATACAAACAGAAATGATGATCACTCAGTTCTTCTTGTTCCTTGTCCTTAGGTTCTACATGAACCATTCCAATAGATCACAATTAGATCATCATTTCCTAACTTATCTATAGAACCATCATAGATTATAATTCCCATACTTTTAGATCTATACTTAGTCACATATCAATCAACAATACATCACATATCAATACAATTAATAATCAATAATCGATACACATACTTTCTATTTGGTCTAATAGATCTTAGACCAATGTCTAATTCCCTATTCAATTATGTTTCATATTGGTTGAAAACATATATCCAATCATCATGAAAATTGATGAAATAAAAATCATATTAAAGTCTGTCACATGGGTGAAGCTAGGGGAAGCTAGCGCAAAATAATAGCAGAACAATTGCAAGTATATAATAAAAGACTTAATTGCTAATAATATAAGCTTAAATAAGCATAATTTATATTTAAAGCTGATAAGCTTTCAAAGAGACAATATAGATTGGCGAGCTATAAGCTCTGCTTTCTGCTTTCTAAGAGATCTTAAATCCCTATTAATTCTTTTACACTTCTTCAAATAATATCGAGCAACTCGCTTATCTTGAGTATCTAGATTCTTCGTTAAATTTCTTCTAAATTTTTCCTCCTGGTATTCAATGGCGTCTGTGAGATCTGCAATTTCCCACCTTAATCGATACCAGTTATATTCAAGATAATTCTTGAATCCTCGAGGTAATGGCATTTAAATGAGCTTATAAGCTTAAAATTGCCAATCGAGCTTTCAATTCTTCAATTCTTTCTTGTATTCTGATAACTCGAATTCTAGCTGAAGCGATTTTGTTAATATTTACAATTATATTGTAAAATATTTCTACAAGTAGCAGGCACAGTAGAATGAATAAGAAAATTAAAATTCATAAATTACTTACAGAACTTAATGGAGAAGAATGAACCACTCTTATATGAGAAAATCTTTACAAAGCACACTTCACACTTTCACTCTATATTACAGAGAAAACTTACTGAAAATTTTTCGATGCTTAGAATGAGAGGCACAACTCTCTTAAATAGAAAAATAAAAGCTAAAGTGGACAAAGCCACCGACACTACTTTAATTATTACAATCAGAATAGTAAGATAGAATATGTCCTGTTTTAGCTTGAAACGGCTCTATTCTTGTGCCAATTTGGGTCTAGATTTTTTTTAAAAAAAATATTCAATAAAAATTGAGGCGCATGAATTTTTGTTCTTTCATGCTCCGTTTGTTTCTTGAAAAATAATGTCTTTGAAAAATATTTTCTAAGAAAAAATATTTTTCAAAAAATTAACTTTTTATTGTTTGATTATAATATTAAAAATTAGTTAAAAAATATTAAAAAATTTTATTTATAAGATTATAAATAAATTTAAATTTATAAGAATTTTTTATTTTTAAAATCTTATTGTTAAATATGAGAAAAAATACATAATAGTAAATTTAATGATCACCATCGATCGGTAGTGATTGTCGATGATCGTCGGAAATCGGCAATGATAATAAGTGGTCTTCGATAATGAGTATCGATAATCGGTGAATTAATAAATTTTTATTTTATAATTTTTTTTCATTATAATAAATTTGTCAAAATTCGAAAAATGTTTTTTTATTTAAAAAAAAAGAAATCATTTTATTTAAAAATGACTTAATTTTCCATTGACGAGGAAAATGTCTTCGGTTGACTAATTTTTCGAATTATTCCAAACGTTAGAAAATGTTTTCAAGAAAAATATTTTCTAGAAAACAAATGGAGCCACAATATTATATTTGTTCATCCTTAGGATGTTCTTGCAAATAATTAAGCCAAGTGATTTTAAGTTGCATCAACATTTCCCCTTCCCAATAACATGTTAACAATTATTCAGATTGATTGATCAAGAAATTTAGAGGCTTCTACTACTTCTCTATTAAATTTCCTTGTCATGCTGTTGATTTTAGAACTCTGGGTTAAGAATTTTGCCTTAAAACAAACTCTCTTGGAACTTGAAAGAAAGTTCTGTTTAGTAACTGAAAGCTTGAAACTGTGAAAACCCCTTTTGCTTGACACCTTGAAGTACTTAGTAGACCATTCAAAAATCACAAAGTCAGGCTCAATACACTCCATTTATAGAAAAGGTTTGGGTTGTTCTCTAAAGCTACAAGAATGGCCTTTCCCTTTGTACATGAACTAACCAAACCCCAAAATTTGACTGCTAATATACAACCGCAAATATATCAAATTCAAGCATCATCATCTACTTATATATACCTTTTGTGAATTTACATGGTTACTCGCTGTTCATCCATACGTCTTTAAGAAGTTCATATCTGATGGAATTTTGTTTGCTCGTTTCCTTCGATTTCCAGCAGAGCTTTGTTGGTGCCGATGGTAAAGACTGACAGCCATCAAGGAGGATTAGAGCCAAAGGTGAATTCAATTCATCAAGCTCATCATCACTGGTGTATGACTTTCTGAGCAATGAACCGCTTCTCCTCAACTGCAGTTGACTTCCAGACTCTCCAATCGCGTCAGCAACTGAAGCTGCTAAAGGTGAAAAATAAAGTGGCGAAGCTGCAATGTATGGTATGGTTGTGACAGACTCCTCCCCAGCCTCCAGAGGATCCTAAATCAAGAAAGAAGCCAGCTTTTCTTATGATCGTCAACAATACATTGAGATAATTATTCAACAGAAGTATAGGCAAGGATAGTGGTGTACATGGGTTGGTTTGATCGATTTGTGAGTAATATATCATACCAAACCAATATCTTTGATTTGACAAATCTTCAAATCAAAACCAAACCAAAATGATGTGAAATTAATAATTTCAGGTTGGTTTGATTTATTAAAAATTATATTGGGTTCCAATTTTAAATTTGAATTGATTTCCATTAAACAATTATTTTAACTTCTAAAAATTGTAAAAAACTAAAAAAAAATATTTATAAATATCTTAAGAAAATGTTTTTAATATATATATATATATATATATATATATATATATATATGAAATAGACAAAAAAATATAAATTAAGAAATGAAAAGAGATCAATATTAATCCTATTTAAATTAGAATTATCACCATTGAAATGAAAAAGAAAAATAATGAAATATTGTAATAAATATAAGATATTTATTAAATGAAATTATCCCCTAAAATCTTATTAAATATTTTGATGGATTATTCAATTAATAATTCTTTTTTATACTATTATAATTTAATAATTTATAATATATTTTTATATATATTTAATACTTCGGGTTGATTCAAGTTATAATGGTTTGAAATCTTATTAAACTACAAACCAAACTGAAAATTAGGTTTGCTTTGTTTTTCGTGACAAACCCTATATATTTGCAAACCATGGTTTTCAATTTGGTTTGGATGAATTGGTCGGTTTGGCCACGTTAAAGATTTTTTTGTACAGCTCTAGACAAGGAGGTGCAACTTGGTCTGGATTGGTTCAAGCTTACTTCAAACCAGACCATTAATCATCAAGAACCAACCTAACCCAAACCATGTAGAATTTGGATCGAGATTGCATCAATTCTGTTGAGATATGATCAAGGCTCCAAACATGGAATCTTCATGAAAAATTATTGCACATTTCTAACTTAGGATTGTAAAAGGATGAAATGTAATTTAAATTTGTATGCATATATGAGGGCTGGTTCTCAGTTGAGTTGCCATTTTTTTACCAAACCATTTTAGATCAATTTCTACACTTTTGGAAACAAAACCAAGTCAACAACCCTAAACACTGAACCATCCCAACCAAAGAGGACAGATTGGACTGGTGCAATTGTTGACTCACACAAAAGTTGCTCATGTTAATGGTTTTTGTGAAACTCCAGGAATGCATTCAAATAGATAACTACAAAAAAATATATATGCAAAATATTGGAGGTGCATTTATAAAGTCACCAACCTCAGACTCCAGGGCTTCAAGCACAACATCAGGAATAGGGTCAGGGCAAAACTCATCTGAGATAAAATTTTCAAGAACCCTCTTGATCAATGGAGCACCAAATGTAGGGCATACCTTCAAAAGTAAAAGAATACATCCCTGTAAATAAGGGTTGCAAAGTACTGTGTACTTATAAAAGATACAGCAAATGTCATACATCATGCATCACCTGTCCACTGAGACAAGGAAGAAATGTAATACAATAAGATAGACCAAAATCTAATACCTTTTCTGGACTGATAATCAAGCAGCAGAACAGAAGGCAACAGTGTTATGCCTATTTGATTTCAATGGTTGGGTATTTATATTATGAGGACATTTAGATTTGGGTGTTCTATTAGATATATATGTTATTCATATTCTTGTCAAGATTATGATTAAATGAAAGGGTTCAAGAAGCCTGTCAAACCTCTTTTCTTATGGATCTGCTCAAGAGCATGTCCTTGGGAAGCATCATGAGATCACTCAGTGCATTAAGCAGATGGAAAGACTTGAAGGATGCGTCTTGTCTCTCATCATTCTCATCTTTGTCATTGTCATCTTCAAGTGAATCATCATCAATACCAAATAGATCAGTTAGCCACCTTGACCAGTTGCCAATCTGACATTCAGTAAACACATGGAAAACTATTTTTAGATTTTCTAAATGCAATAACCATTACTTTTAACTTTTGAAGAATTACATCGAAAACCTCAAACTCTAACCATTCACTAGCTTTTGCTGTTAGGAGTTTTGAAGAAAGCCAGAAAATATAAATAATGACAGGATGCAGGTAATGAGTCTCAAAACTATCTGCCAAATAATTCTACCTCCCATGAATAGAACGTATCTACTTCTAAATGATGTGATTCGCAACTACCTGAAAGGATAAATTGGCATGTAGTGTTGTGTTGCCAAACAGACAAAGTCACATCCGTTGTAGTATGTATATATTTAAGTAGTAGGGAAAAAGGCTAAAGTGGAGGTTTTCAATTTAGGGGAAATTCAAGAGGAAAAAAATTCCAATCTAGGCGAAAAAAACCACTAGTGACACAAGTGATGGCACCATCAACTGTGCACCATTAAAACATATGATCTGATTCATCTAAACTAGGATAATCAGTTATATAACAATTTTGCATTTCTCACCACATTTTTCAGTTGTGCTCCAGCCCCAAAGCTTGATTTACCGGCTGGAATAGGGAGAACCCTTGGATCGCTGATAGGGTCAGATACTGGATCAGTTGGGATCTCATCAGTAGATTCCCGAAGAATGGCATTGAACATTGCCACATCTAATCTAGCCACGCATTGCTCCATTATCTAGATCAATGATGAAATGCATCTTAATGGCATATTGTTTAACAAAAGAAACCAACAAGAGTTAAGAGAAACATGTCAACAAGTAATTTGACTAATAAATTGACCATTTAAAACATTTGTAGACTATGTCAATCAATTTGGATAAAAGTTGCCACAAATATGCAAGGAGTAATCACTGGATTTCACAGTTGAACATTCTTTCTTTTGAAATAAGATTATATTTCTTCCTTCTGCTTGTACTTGCACATCAAAAGCAATGCCATATATTGTGTTGACTTCAATTTTGTTATAGAGATTTCTATGGTATGACCATTATTCTTTCAAATCAGAGGCACTTTGGTATGTATATCAGAGAGATGAAAATTTCTGATGCTACAACCTTGCCTACTGGCCTACCCCCCTACCCCAACCTAACCATACACAGAGATAACGAAATGGGGGAGAAAAATATGAGGAATTTATAGATTTACCAGTCTGGTCAGCATAGGCAAACAACCACAGTCATGTCCACCAGCTCTAACAGGACAAAGTCTCTCACAGGCATCCTTGAATGCCTCCTTCCAAAGTTCTAATGAAAAGTTTCCTTGATCTTGATCACCTGAACTTGAGGTCCTTCCAAGGTTTTTCTTTGAGTCAGAACCAATGAATCTATCAATTGATTTTGTAGCGGTAGATTGCATGTGTGGTGTAAGAGTCTGGAAGAAAAACAGGAAAAGGATTCAGTATAAAAAATCTTTAACACTGTGGCATTCAACTTTAACATATTATTTAGTATTGTACATTTACTGGGAAAGCAGCAAAGAAAAATGGAGAAAAAAATCAAGCTAAGACCTGCCACCATATAGACTCAACAATTCGGGAAAAGATCCAAGCTTCAACTCTTTCCAGTGCAGAAGTAAATGCATGTGGATCCTCCAGGTCACCTAAATCTCCATAAATAACATTCTTATTTTCCTTTCTTCTGGAAGATGTCTCCTTCCATTTTAGTGAAGGTGTTATCTTATTTCCCTTTCCATTACCATTCCTCTCTATATTTTGTCCACCAGAAACTGATAGCTCTTCGTCACCTATTGCTTGGCCTATGATTGCTCTCAACACAACAGAGTTTGACAGCCAAAATGTCAACCTGTAGTTGGTTATAAAGAAAAAATACATGAATACAACAAAGCTATAACTCAAAATGTTGGAGCTGTAGTCACATGAACCCACTCAAAAATTGCTTTTATCAAGCAGATCAAATTTTGTACCATTGGATGAATGCAAAGACAGTTTGAAACAATACTCAAATTTTGTGATTCACCCATCAAATTGTACTGAAATTTAGTGTTTGTGCAGCAGATTCCTTCATTTCACTCAATCAACAACCTGAAGAGACTATTTGCTTTGGTCTCATTAGGAATAATAACTTTATATAAAAATTCCACTTCACATACTTTAGAACATTGAAATGATTGACAACTACATAATGAAAAATGTCTATGGAAATGCAGATGGGTGTACTAACATACCTAGGTACATCATTTCCACATGCCTTTGCAACCAGAACTAGTCCTGAAACAGCACTTTTAGCTGCATTGGCTCTCCTTGGTTGGGAACTTTCTCTACAAGCGTGAAGATATAACCTAGAAAGACGCCGCGCTGGAGCATGTACCTTACTCATGGAACTTCCATGCTCAGCAACAACTGAGTAAAGAGCAGCCTCAATGCCAGCAGCTTCTCTTAACTCTCCCTCAAGCATCTTTATCTTGTGTTCCAATTGCTGGAATTTTCCATTCAAAATGGATGTTCTGGTACCTTGTGGGTAAACCTTAGCATTTTTTCTTTCATTAGCTTTCAAGCTTCCTGCAGAGTCTTGTGCATCTCCCAAGGCACCAACTTCCTTTACTTCATTGTGGTGATTTCTGCTAATCAATCCATTACTCCTAGCTGAGTCTGACGACGACCTAACAGATTTCACATGCTTTAATCTATCAATTTTGAGGATATGTCCTTTTATTTCAATGCCCCCACTTGAAGAAAGTGTATCAATCCCAATTGAATCTTCATTTCTGGTACCATCTTGAGGAAATGTATCTATTGGGTCATCTTCTGAGAAATGCCTCTTCTCTTCCAGATCCTGACTATCTGTGTCATCCACAGAACTATTACACACATCATTATCAGTTACAATCTTGTCCACAGTATTTTTGCCAACTCTTATCTGATGAGTATCACTTCTAATTTTTATTGAGCTACTGGTGACTTTTTCATCAATCTCTTGCACAAAATCATAATGGCCATTGTTTTTCATGTTGGTGCTCACCCCTTCCTCTTTACTTTCATGGTTGAAAGCTGAAGAAGAAGAATGAACACTGTGGGCAACCTCAGTTTTTGGCATTGACATTGAACTGGAGTCTGAAGATTTCAACACAGAAGCATGAGCATTTATTGGGCTCCCGAAATCAGAAGATAAATCTACAGAAGACGAGCAAGATGAATTGTCCTTCATATTTTCTTGTGATGCAATGTGTTTTTCAATGCCTACTTTTGAAATAGCAACATTCTCTCTGTTAACCCCTCCTGTTCTTTCAGTCAGTCTGTCCGGTCCATTCTGCAATTCAACTTGAAGCATTAGCTTATTCTATTACCAGATAAAACTAATTTATTAGGTCAGTTATGTACAAGAGGCTGTTCAAAGACTTGATTTCTTTAAATACTGGGAATAAGCTTGTATCGTAGGATTTTGTTTGGATCTCATCTAATAATTCATCCAGCAAATCAAGTGTGGTTCATCAGGTAGGTTTCAAGATTAAGTCCACCACTCTGATGCTTATGAATCCAACAAGACAAATAATATAGCCATGGTATTAGAAAGTTGATAAAGACCAAGTTGGTAGTGACAATATGATCAAAGTGGAAAATTGCTTCAGAAAGGGAATTCAAAAGAAACAAAAGAACAACTACCTCTTCATTTTGAGGAAGCGAACTCCCATTGGTTAGAGATGAGTGTGAAGAGACATCATCATCAGTGAAGGAGGCAACCTCAGCTTCCTCAGCATATTCTTCCTTCATCAATGCTGAAACTGATTCACCACCATTCTTGTCCTGTGAAACCCCTTTCACTAGGTTTTCCCTTGATGAGGATGAGCTGGTGCGACCCTTATCAACTGGCTGGATTTTAACATACAAAACTGGCTGAGAAGTGTTCCTAAAGCTTCTATTGCTGCTCATTGGGGCACTTACACTTATGGTCTCCTTAACAACACCATAATCTGCCAAGTCTATTACAGCAGTTGCTAGCAACTGGATCTTATCCCTTCGAGGTTCACATAAGTTGAATTCTAAACAATTCTTCTGGAATGAATCAGTGTCCTTGCCTTTGCTAGACATTTCCCTTAGCAAAGTCACAGGCAATCTAAAAGACTTATTGAACTCAATTTTTCCCTCACCAACAATTGAGCCAAGTGAAGGAACAACAGTGTCAGTAGATCCAGAGTTGCGCTCACCATTTTCCCACTGAATCAAGACTGAGCGAAGGGATCTCAGAGACTGAGATGGGGGCCAAGGCTTAATATCTTGGATGTGGATTAGATAATTCACATGAACTAAGGCACCTTTTCTGTTCTTTGCATTTACACCTAGAACCATTTTGAGATAAAAACTTGTATTCCACCAAATGTAAACTGCAGCAATGTGTAAATGGCTATTGAATCACAAGGCATTTAAAGTCCTGTAGTCCACAAGCAAAACCCGCATGCATTCAAATTCAATATATAGAAAACTTGGATCAGAACTCACAATCTAACAAATAAATTGCAAAATCAGAACTACACAATGCACTATTTCATGGTGAAAGAATTTGCAGAACTTTAAAAGACGAGATTTTTCATAATCTAGAACAGAGAAAATGAGAAATTCCACTTCAAACTCAGCTGTGCATAACTACTTGCCTTTATTTCAGTTAAAACCCAAAAATTAAACAACAGTTAACACTTGGTTCATCTTACCTTTCCCAGCATTTTCTTAGCAACAAACAGCACAACGTGTACTCCCCTATTCTGCAAAGAGATTAAGCTATAATTACTGACCCATTAAACTAAAATCCATACCTAAAAGCAAACAATCTATACAAAAAATAAATAGCAGATATTTATTGCCAACAAAAAAGAAAAAAAAGGCAACCAAGCAAGCGTAGTAATAAATACCTTCACATTCTAGAAAGCAACTTTGAACTAACATTGTAGATTAGTAATTCAGTAACCAAGAAGATAAAAACTCTTCTATAATACCCCAAAGTAAAAAAGCTAAAGAAAGAAAGAAAATGAAGAAAATTTAAGCTCATTAAACAAAAGTGTAAAGAACAATAAAAACAGCAAATTTACTAAAAAGTGAGCTCAAATAGGTAAAAGAACCAATCTTTATCCCCTCCCAAAAGAAAAAGGAAATGCAACAAGTTTCTCAGTTAATTAAAATCCAATTTCAGTAGATCCTGATTTAAACCCATAAAAATTTATCCAAAAAAGATCAAATTTTTGAGCTTAAACCAGCAATAAAGAAACAAAAATACTATAATGCAGGACATCAAAGATCAACTAAAACCAACACATTTGTAGAAAAAGTCTTCATTTCTCAAAGTAAATATCAAACAATACCATTTCTTCTTTGGTTCTTTACCTGTGAATTTTTTGTTTTTATTCTTGAAAAAAAAATTTTAGTATCTGAGAAAGAGAGGTCTGTGGCCAGTGAATTTTAGAAAGAGCTGAGAGACAGAATGTCTGGTAATTAAAAAAAAAAAAAAAAAAAAAAAATTTAATGAATAAAACGGCATCGTTTTTGTAAGAATTTGTCGTTTGATATTTGTTTCAAGAGCAATGAGTGATGTCTAGGCAGAATCGGTTCCCACATGATTTAATTAGGAACATTATTTAATCCAAAGGGTGGTTTGATATGCTACGCACTTTTATGGTACGTGTAATCCACCTTCCAATTATAAAATGACTGCGGGCCTACTAGTGGTTACTGTCTTACTGATGAAAGATCGTTGGTGGTGGATCTCTGGGTGAGTTAACAGGTGAGTTAAGTAGAGTACCTAACTCGAACCGACACTTGTTCACGTGTTTTTTGTTGCGCGTGGGGTTTACAGTTATTGCGTCGGTTTCACTCTGGGTTGGCTATATTCGCCGACACTATTGTACTGTGCGTCACCAGTTGCTGTTATCGGTCAAAAACACACGAACCGGGAACTAGTGGACCCCTATCAGCGGAAACTATAAGTATAGAGCCGTTGATTTTTTTTTAAAAATTATTAGGGTGAATTACTATTTAATTTTTAAATTTTAATTTAATTAATTAATTAATTTTATTTTTTAAAAAAATTAATTAATTAGTCTTTTAATTTTAATTTTGTCAAATTATTTAATTCTTCAATCTAATTTTTATATTTTTTTCATTAAATTTATGAAAAATAACTAAAATGTTTTTATATGTATAATAAATATAATTTTAATTTTATTATTTAAAAATAAAAATAAAAATTAATGAAATTATATAATTATATGATAATCATTTAATTATTTAATTTTATTAATATAAATATTTTTTATTTTTTATTATATATAATAATTATATAAATATTATTTACTTTTATTAATTTGAATTTTTTTATTTTTTATTTTTAAATAATAAAATTAAAATTATATTTATTATATATACAATGGTATTTTATTCATTTTTAGTAAATTTAATAGAAAAAATATAAAAATTATACGAAAAGATTAAATAGTCTAACAGAACCAAAACTAAGAGACTAATTAGTTAATTTTTCAAAAAATAAGAATTAATTAATTAATTAAATCAAATCTCCGGAACTAAATACTTTGTTGGTACATAAATCAAATATGAAATCTAAATTAATAATACAGTGATATCGAATACATCTTATATAAAAAAATATATATATAAGATCATAATAAATTAGTATCAAATTTTTATTCTCTTCTAGTTTTAAATAAATTGATTAATTTTTATTTTACATATAAAAAAAAAAAGAAAAGAAAGAAAGAAAGAAATTGTCAGGATTAAAATATTTATATCTCATACATTACGGAGAAAATATTCAACTAATGAATTACTGACAAGTAAATTTAATTTAATTAATAGTTTAAAATCACCATTGGTTTGATATGATGACCTAAGAAGGTCAAATGAGCTTTGAGAATGACTTGTTCCCCAACAACCTCAAAAACATGGCTAAGGAATAGCTTCAAGCATCTTCAACTCTGCACACAAAGTAACTTTCTTTGCTCTTGATAAACCATAAATATAGGAAATATTACCTTAATTACTTAATAGGAAATATTACCTTAATTAAACACAAAGCTAAACATGGCTTAAGGATAAAAGAGAGTTGAAATGTCTCCATCCAAAAGATAATCAAATATCAAAGATTATACATTTTTATCTTTCTGGACAAATTTGCCTCATTAATTAGTATTTCTAATTGTAATTTTAAATGTATTTTTTGCAGGTAGGATTTGACTGCTCTCCTTCCTTCCCTTATTTCTTAAGCTTCTTCATAGCAGAGCTCTATATGAAAATTCTCAACAACAGCCATCAATATAGTAATAAATAAATAAATAATGTTTCTAGAAAAAACTTGTACAAGGGGGCAAAATGACCTACATTAATAGGGAGGGTAACCTTATAAATTTCAGGTTCAACAATCACAAGACGACCATTGCTTAATATGTATTGTTTGCCTTTAAAAACAGGTTTAGGGATACAAATTTTTATAACCCATTTTAGGATTTGGTTCTATTTTAAAGAAATTTGGTACCTGAACTCTTTTGAATTGTTAGGTCACAAGAAGTTATGCTAATTCAAGCTTGAATGAGTGCGGTGATGGGCTTTGTTTAGCTGTAGCAACTTAAAAGGGTAACATGAAGCATGTGATGTGAGACACAGTTCTCTAATGGTGACCCTTGACTTTTGCAGGTATCCTGTCAGAAACCACCAAGATTGAGTGATCTTTGAGTGCATTTGAAAGCAAGTTCAAGAAAAATAGATATCCAATGATAAAAGAAGGCAGACTTCTACTAGGTTACATCAAAAGCATTTTCATGTAAGACCCAAGTAATTTTTTTTTTTTCTGTTACTTGTAAACTCTTAGATGACATAGATCCATAAAGCTTGTTTAGAATTTCAGAAGTTGTATAGTTTAACTTTTTCCTCCTAAAAAAATTGCAATTAGGTAATCACGTCGATGCAAGCAGAAGACACTACTAAGCTACTAGCCCATTAATCTAGTGTCTATCTTATAATACAAGAGGTTAAAAGTTTAAATCTTGACTCCCCTTCACTTTAAAATTATGGTATACAAAAAAAGCACAAGGAGAAGGCCAAACCTGATCTTCATGAAGTAGACCAGGAGCTATTTGAGATAAAAGAGGTCCAAAGCTTCATCAACCTTACTATAATTCCCCCCTCAATATTCAAGTTTCTTTAGTCCTTATAATTTTCTTAATTTCCATCACTGAAATATTTGGAAGTCAATTCTTCTTAGTCAAGTTTGTTCAACCTCAGGACACTACATTGTACAAACGCTCACTGCCCACTAAAATGAAATTCATCTAACAAACTTAACAGTATAAAAAATTTAGTTATGCTTATGGTCAAGCAATCAAATATCCATTTATAACTATACATTTTCCATTTCAAGTAGCTGAAGCTGCCCAAATATATGCCTACCTCGTGTGCTTATAAACCTCCATGCCACATGGAGGTTTAATCTGCCATATAAACTTATGACTGGGATGTAGAATCTGATTTCTGATCAGAATCAGCTGCAGCCTGGACTTGAGCTGCATACTGTAGGTTCCAGAGGACATCCTCGATAGAAGGACGATTTGAAGGTTCAGGAGATATGCATTTGCTTGTGATAGAAATCACAATTGACAATGACTCCTGTGAGCATGTTGTCAAAACAATTGGGTCCACAATACGTCTTCGACCATCCTGGCTGCCAAAGGATGCCTGCAATTTGTGGCACCAGGTGTCAAAGGTAAAAGTTGCAAGAACTTTACACTCAGTTGGATGGTAAAAGTTATGAGACGAATATTTTAGGAACAGGAAAGGCCATAGCTTAGTGTGATAACATTCAAAGAATTGGATATTCAACAATGTAAGAACATTTTAGCATACCATTTCATTTAGCAGAAATGCTTCTCCTTTCCCAGTTACTATAGGACCGACAAGTGATTCGAGTAGTATAAACCCAAAGTTGTAAACATCATCCTCTAAGTTTGTCCTATGCCTACAGAAAAGGATGCAACAAAATGTTAAACAGGTTGTAACAGCAAGTGAACAGTTAAGGAAGCTTGAAACACTTTGTTAATCATCAATTTCTTACTGGACATAAACATATCATTTGACACTTATTTGCTGAAATAAACATCTTTAATGATTCTCTTAGTTGTGATTTTTCTGGGTAGACAGCAGTGTCAAATAACATCAATGACTTGATGGAAACAATGCAGAAGGAGTAGCGACGGAAGAAGTAACAGTTTCAGCAGCAGTGATAGTAATATTGGAAAAATGATATTAGGGTGCTGGCGGTGATGGTAGCAATAAGAGAACAAATCACTGAGATATTGGTGTTTGGTAGTTCCAATGCTGATAAATTTAAGTGCCTATCAACCAAAGACATATTCATTAGGGATCCATTTTCCCTGTAATGCAACTTCTACCATAAAGTTATCTATCTGCTTTAATTCACTTTGTTTTGAATTTCTACCTATGCTTTATGCAGACTATTGGCAATTATTTACAAGGTCCCAGACTTCCAGCAACCAAACTTCTTAAAGCTCTAAGAAATTCTAAGAAATAATACTTGTTGTGCATTCTACCAAGAACTTCTCACAAAAAACACTAGGAAAAGAACAATACATACCGTAATTTTGGGGCCTCTCCCTTTACCTACAGCATAGATGAAATGCATCAAAATGACCACTTGGAACTAAGATACTATTGCAAGTTTAACAAGTTAATATTATTAGCTGCCAAAATTACCTCATTTTTTTCAATTTCATCTGTGATTATAGCCATTCCATAGTCACTCAGTTTTGCAATTTGATGCTCATCAAGCAATATATTCTTTGTCTTCAGTCGATTGTTAAAAGTACCAGGAATCATCCCAGTATGCAGAAAATGCATAGCCTTGGCAACTCCAATAAGAATTGCCAATCTATCTGACCACTTGAGGACTTTCTCTGGGAAAGTTTCTGCATATAGATCACGCAAACAATAAATCTAACAAAAATAGAAAAAGAGTAAAGAGCACTATCAAAGCTTGTGATTCCCTTAAAAACCATGTAAACCAACCCCCTCCCCCCCTTCTCTCTCTTTTTCAAATAGACACACAGATGCAAATGTATAGAAACAAATGATCGTTTTCCAACTATCAATATATTTGATCCTACACTTCCTAGAAAACTGACCTGATAGATGGGCATGATAATTTCCATTCGGCACATATTCATAGATAAGGAAGACTTTAATGCCACTAGAATCATCTTGTCCACTGCAGTGAATGCAATAACCCAAGAGACCAACCAAATGTGGATGATGAATCTTTGAAAGTAAATCCAGCCGAACTTTAAGATTTTGAATTGAATGTTTCTTTAACAAAGTAAGAGACCTTATAACAACATGGGTTCCAGTATCCAATCTTCCTTTGTAAACCTGACAAAAAAAAAAACAGATTGAACTGAGTAAGCTTTGCATGATGGACGCTAAAAACTATCTCAACCAATAAATTGCCTCAATTATCATTCCAACCAATAAGTGAAAAAATGCATAAAGAGACTGACATGAATAATTATTTTAGAGATGTTAGTTTGGCATCCTGAATTCATTCAAAAGCTTACATAACATGCTATTTATTTTATTTTACAAAACTTCAGGATATAGAAAAAGAAGCTGAACTTCTTAGCAGAATTGAAGTCCTAAATTAGGTCCAATATGCTACTCATAAGCATGAGTTTAATAATGAATACCATGTTTAACTACTAAATTTCTTGTTCTTGATAAGTACCTTTCCAAAATAGCCTTCGCCCAAAAATGTTGATGAATCAAAGTTGTTTGTGGCTTCTGTCAACTCTTCCAAGGAGAACACACGACATAAGGGGGCACCTTGTATGCCTAGCTTGGCTGCCTGAGAAATGAGTCCTAAAAGGAAAAGAAAGCAAAAAGTTACTGGTAAATTTCTGTACATTCCTGATTAAGAAATTAAACACTATGCAAGATATTATTATGTATTGGACTTCGTCGAATATGGAATAATAACAAGATAACCTGACAACGTACAACCACTGACATTTGCAAGGAATAACAAGATAACCAGACAATGTACAACTTACTGGCATTTGCAAGGACTTCAGAGGAAACCCCAGTAGGTGCATTATCTTGCACAGCCTTGGAAAATATATTCTGCTCAAATGTCCTTCTAGACCTATATCTTCTACAGAAAAATAGAATTCCTAAAGCCAAAAGCACCATAACAAGAACTATTCCACTAATGATAGCAACTAATACTCCTACTGCTCTACCCCTTGATTCCTTTGCCTCTATATTGGCTGCCTCACAGTATGACTTTTGATGCTGATGTTGGGCATCAATGGATAAGCAATTCCCACCAAGCTCAACTGCTCTGTTATTTGACATACTGTCCAAGCAAGAGGGAACTCCACCAATTAACTTGTTTGTAGAGATATCAACGACCTCAAGGTTGCTTCCACAATGAAGATGGTTTGGAAGGGATCCACTGAGCATATTGGAAGCTAAGTTCAAATACCTGATGTTAGGCAAAGAGAACAAGGAAGATGGAGGTGTTCCACTCAAATGATTTAAGGACAAATCAAGATGTTGAAGCTGAGTCAAATGACCAAATTGTTCAGGAATTTTTCCTGAGAAGGAATTATTGCTTAGGAGAATTGTAATCAACCCTTTAGGCATTGCAGGTAAGTCAGAATCTAATTTGTTCTCTCTTAAATCCAACACATGCAGGCCAGTTAAGGTACTCAAATCAGGCAATTGACCAGTAAGCTGATTATGACATAAGGCAATATCAGTTAGTGTTGTGATTCTGCATATTGAAGAAGGAAACTGACCCTTAAACCGGTTATTCTTCAAGCTTAAAACTGTGAGATTAGACAATGAATCCAACCAATCTGGAATAGATCCATTGAAATAATTGCCATCTAATGTTAAAGAATTAAGCTTAACCATTCTTGATAACTGAGGGGGAACTGAACCAAACAAAAAATTTGAGCTCAAGTCCAAAAATTCAAGTGAATATAGCCTATGAATCTTATCAGGAAGTGGTCCCCATATCCCCAAAGATACTAAGCTAACAACCCTCAAGCTGGTTAATCTTGTCAATGTAGTAATAAGAGAATCAATCGAGAAACTTTCAGATAAAGTCTGATCAGGAATCGCAAATCCATTGAACTCACTAACCTTGACAAGCTTATCTCCCTTAATTTTGAGCTCAGTAACTAAATTGTCCTGGCAAATGATGCTCATATGTAAAGTTGAAGACAGGCTGCAGAGGTCTCCATTGTAACTTTCCCAAATATCCAATTGTGAAGGGTACTGTAAATGCTTCCTCACCTGTAGTAGAAGTTGAGCCTGATAGGTCTGTAACTCATGGGTGCTTTGAATAAAGAAAGCCCATGAAAGATACAGAATAAGAAACCAGTTTAACAACCCCATTGAGGACTAATTTCAAGCACCCAGCGTATAATTTTCACAAAACCATTAGAAGTTAAACTCTGCTAGTAACCAAACCTCAAAATTGAAGTTCTTTTTCTTGAATCAGAACAAACCCCCCAAGAAGAAAATTCAGGAAATTTAGAGTTCAAATCTGCTTTGGCTTTAGCAAAGACTCATCAAACAGTTACTGACATTCTTGTAATTAACCAAATTTGGTGAAACCAAGGTGTCAATAGACAAGGGAAACACAAGAAAATTCAAGTGGGTGATCAAAAAAAGAAACTTTTTACCGGAAAACTGCTAAACAGTTAAGTAACCTTGTTAAAAACCCATGAGCCAAAACAGGACATAAAGAAACAAGTGAAATTAATAAAACAAAGAATGTAGTTAAGGTTCTGTTAAGAAAAACCCAAGAAGCAAAAACCAGTGGAAATCAATGGTAGAGGAAGCAAGAGACAAGATAGAACCTTGAAAAGAAGAACAAAACCACTATGAATGTCTACAATAAGCGGTCTATCTGTGACTGTGTGTATGATATTATTAAATGAAAGTGGGCTATATAATGGAGAAGGTAGTTGAAAAATGGCCGTACAAACAGACACTGATAAGAAGCATTTACTATTTAGACTAAGTGAGACATTAATGGGGTTGGATATTGGATTCCCTTCTTTTTTTTTTCTTGTTATGCAGAAAGACAAGCCAAATCCAAGTGGGGGGTTTTGTGTATATGGGTAGCAGAGCAAAGTGAACAGGAATGGAACAGATGATTATTATTGTGTATATAAGCTTCTTTTGTCACTCTTTAACTAAATACAGATCAGATTTTATTTTTTTCTTTGGTTTGGCTTTAGGCTTTTCATTGAGGATTGTCTTATATGTCCTGGCAGTCTTCTGGTTTTAGCAGCATTGCCATCACATGGGGTGGTTTACTAGTTTTCCCTCTTTGTTTGAATTGGTTCGGTTGTTTTGACTAATATGACCCTTCATTTATTTCCCTTTTTTAAGTTCCAAAAAAACAGATGTCCTTTATTTTGTGCAATTCTGTATATAATCTAATAATAAATACATATTTAATTTTAACAATAAATTTATATTCGATTCCTCTTATTTCATACTTTGAAAAAAAAAAAAAATAATACAGAGAAAAGGAGATTACATCACGCATACTAATGGGATGTCAATAGAATATGATTAACAGGGAAGCATGTTCAAAGTTTAAATATAGGAATTTACTTTTGAATTTAGATTAATTAGATTAATATTCACCTTTAAAATGAATTAAATTTGAAATATATTATTATTTAAATCTGATTCAATTTACATTTCAAATAAAACCTAAAAAGTATATATAGGTTCCATCGAATATAATAAAAAATATGATACTCCCTCCGTTTCACAATAATAATCGTTTTAGAAAAAAAAATTATTTTAAATTATTTGTCGTTTTAGGAATGCAATACAGTATTTATTAGTTTTTTTTCAACTTTATCCTCATTTTCAACTTCAATATCTCATATGCTTTCTTTTATTTGGTGAGAGAGAAAAAAATAAGGGTATATTTATTCATCTTGATTAAAATTAAAGCTAATTAATAACTTTTTTAATATATATATATTTTTCTAAAACGTTTATTATTGTGAAACAGATGAAATAAATAGTTGAGTAGTGTTATTGAAAGTGTTGCTTATAACATATAAAATTGTATATGCGAAATATTAATGAGTGCTCCTAAGATAGCTTTTGCAATACAATGAAAATGAGTAATAATAATAATAAAAGTTTCAAATAAGGATAACCTAACTTGTTGAATAGTAAATTTTATATGAACAATAATCGTTTTCACAACCAATTTGTTGTTAGTAGAATTTTCTCCAAACTAATTAGCATTGCATTTGGATTTTTATCATTGCCAATGATGATCCATGAGAGCTAAAACTAAACAATTTTAATAATTTTTTTTTTTTTTTTGGTTTTGGATGAGCAAACGCAAACATTGCTTCACTCCATCTTGTCATTAACTAATAAGATACGAATTAGCTATTGATTCAACATTACTTAAATCATTTCTAATTTTTTGAGATTTTAAGTATTTGTGTTGCCTTATTGATTGTATGAACGTTATTAGTTATTTTTGAGGTATATTTCTTGATTCTCTGTTGCTTACCCTTTATTTAAAAAAGTATTTGTCGAAACTAAATTTATAAAGAAAATTAACTAATAAGATGGCACAAAAGTCTTGCAATTAGTTAATTAATTAACAAAAATGGATTTGGCTAAATTAAGGGGCTTAATGGGAAGAAAAATGTATGAATATTATTGGAACTTGGATTTCTGCTAAAGAAGTGGACCCATTACCCACTATACAGACTGTTTTTGAATGCAAAAGCATGTTCTTAAAGAGAACAATGGCCTTCAAATTAGAATCCCAAGCTAAGAAAATACTAACAAACTCCATCACATAAAAAAAAGAAAGATTAATAAATAAATAAATAATTGCATTTCCCTTTTGTTCTTGGCCAGACAAAGAGGCATGTTTGTTGGGTTCAACATATGCAGCTGTACATTTAAAAAAAAATAAAAAATAAAAAACTTTTTATTTGAGATTTTGGCAATCTGACCCAGTCAGTGCCAATTCTTCTTAAGTATCAAGTAGAAGTAGACCATTTTGTATATGTTTCATGTAAAGATGATCCAGCTTTGGATTCTTCTATATGAACAGATAGGACCCAATAAATTTTATAAAGTTAATATTATCTTTTTTTGTCACTGAATTTTGTAAAGGAAAATCATACCAAACCAAATTTGATTTATGGGTATGCTAATGTTTTTGGAAAATGTCAATTTAGGATTGTCATGGTTATAACTGTTACAAGGAATTTCTCATAGAAAAAAATATTGTTTCTCGATTACTTGGTATGTTCATTACAAAATATATACAATCTATTTATAAATCTATAATGTGTATATTTACATACTTGATTATTGAAAATGAGCTGACTTGTATGTGCAAATGAATTATTATGCATAAGGATGAGTTGGTGCCGTGTATTAAAAAACCTAATAATATTGACTATAGTATTGTTGTATTTACATTATTATATTGTATACTTACAGCTAACAATAACTAAGAGGGAATGTTTTATACACGAAATTTGAGGAAATTGATTAGAAACTATTAGGGTGGACATTCAGTTGGTTCGGTTTAAAATTGAACCGAATCGAAATAATTAAAATTATATTTTAAAAAAATCGAATCGAATTTATAGTGAAAACCGAACCGAACTGAACCGAAAAAGTTCAATTCGGTTTTACTGTTTTACTTTTTTTTTTCTTTTTATTATATATATATATATATATATATATATATATATATATATATATATATATATATATATATATTAAAATTTAGGTCGGTTCAGTTTAAACTAAATTTTTTTGATAAAAACCAAACCAAACTGAACCGAAATTTAATTTAGTTTTTCATTTTAAAAACCAAACCAAACCACTCAAAAAATTAAACCGAATTAAACCAAACTAGTCGGTTCGATTTAATTTTTCAGTTTCGGTTTGGTTTTACTTACTCCTAGAGACCATATTATTTTCTATTTTTTTCTCTCAAATACATTATGGGTATGGGTATTTATGTGCAAATGTCTCTGTGTACTCTTTTTTTTTTTTAAAAAAAAGTATTAAAAAGAAATTGAATTGGACCAGCTTTTAAATTTAATTTGGAGCTAATACCCCATAAAAAAATAAAAAATAAAATAAAAAAAGACTATAAATAATTAGCTAATGCAATCTTCAGCTAGATGCTATTGAATTAATAATTTAGCAATTAAGTGCGTAACCGTAATATAAGAAATTAGAGATTCAAATCCTAATAGTTATTTCATTAAAAGATTTTGCAAAGATAAAGAAATTAAAGTAAAAAAAATAAAAATAAAATCAACGTTTTAATTATTAAATTAATTCAAATATAAATTGTCTGTTTATATCTTTAATATTATATTTCCCTAAAAAAAATCTTTAATACTATATATTTATGATAATATTAAAAAAAAAAATGTGTTTGATGTTATGAGTTCTATTATGCCACTATAAGTGCTATTGTCTCAATACTAATTGCAGTACTAGTTATAGTAAATTCATAAAGTTTTGGCTTGATTAACATACTAATTACCAAATCATAGTAACAATTAATGGCAATTATTATATTACAAAATAATTAGTCAAT
>CATKHJ010352342.1:0-40013 GCA_949750685.1 Vernicia montana | reverse complement strand
TATTATTAATTAATATTTAAATAATAATAATATAATTAAATACTCAATAATATAATTTTAAAGAAAACTAATAATTTATATATATATGTAATATGAAATTATAATAAAAAATACATATATATTAATTTTATGGAATCGAGGTGGAGATCGGGGCGGGGCAGGGCGGAGAGACTCAATCCCATCCCCGCCCCATCACCATAGATGGAGTGAGAATTCTCTGTTGAATTCAGGGCGGGCACAAATTCTCCGTCAAAGCGAATCGAGTTTTGCCATCTCTAAGAAATTCAACATTTATCCATTGCTAAACTACAACTTAAAGTTTTTATTTATATATATAATGTTTGGTATTGCCCTGTGTCTTAATAGTTAAGAAAATTATTAAATGGAATAACAACAATATGACTACTATCATAAAGGTAAATTATTATATATTTTTTTTCTTATGTGTCATATTTTAACCTCACTTATTTTAAAGTTATATATTTTTATTTTCAACTCAAGTAAAATATTTTTATCGATTTGTGTGAAATTAAGTATTTTCATCATGGCAAAAATATGTATCTTCGACGGCATTTATTCTTTTCTTGAAGCTGAAATCTTAAGCATGAGAGAAGCTTTAAGTTGGATACGCAAAAAAGATATTGACAGAATTATTTTTGAGTCAGACAGTTATCAACTTGTTCAAGATTTGAGAAAAAATCTAAGAGATCCCAGAATCAATTATTTGCTTAAAGATTGTTCTTCTTATTTAAAACAATTTTCATGTGTTTATGTTAATTTCATTAGACAATCTATGAATGAGACTGCTCATCAATTAGCTAAGGCATTTTATTTAGTGTCAGGTTGCAAGAAGTTGGTAGATATCCCTCATAATTTTATCCTAGATGTGTTACTGTATGACCGTTGTTTTTAATAGAATGAATTTTATCTTAAAAAAAAAAAACTTTTTTATTAAAGTGAGTGACACTGTATATTTGTATTGCAATGGTATAAATAATACTAGATGACAACAAAGTTTTATAATGAATGCAATGCTAAGGTTGAGGGGATTAAACTTTAAGGTATCAAGAATATATATATATATATATATATATATATATATATATATATATATATATTTCTAAATTTAGATTTTATCCCTTAGTTGATATTAAATAAATTTAAAATATAAATTTTATTTATAAATAATATAATATAATTATATTAAATTTCACAAAATTAAATTGAATAGGAGTTAAATGAATATTTTTACTTATATTAAATATAAGACTCCGTTTGTTTTGCGAAAAATATTTTTCGTATTTTTTGATGTTTGTAATTTTTTGAAAAATTAGTCAACGGAAAATATTTTCCTGGTTAATGGAAAATTAAGTATTTTTTAAGAAAAATGACTTCTTCTTTTCAAAATGGGAAGATATTTTTTAAATTTTGACAAATTCATTATAATAAAAGAAAAATATATAAATATAAATTTATTAATCTGTCGATCACCGATATTCATTATCGGCTACCATTGATGACCAACGCCAGCCGCCACTAACTACCGCTTGCAGCCGTCAACTACCGTCGGCCGTTGGCGATCACTAAATTTATCATTTTTATATATTTTTTTTCTCATATTTAATAATAAAATTTTAAAATTACAAAATTATTATAAGTTTAAATATGTTTATAATCTTATAAATTGAAATTTTTAATATTGTAATTAAATAATAGAAAATTAGTTATTGGAAAAATATTTTTTTAAAAAATATTTTCTAAATGTAAGATATTTTTCGGGAAACAAAAGAGCCCTAAATATATAAAATTTGAAGATTGGACAGGGCCGCACGAAGAGATTGTTAACTGGGCCGGGTCTAACGTCTCCCGCCTGTCCAATCTTGGATGCTAGGCGAGCTCTTCGCTGTATTCCCAATTTCTCACACTCTCAGCTACAAGATGCATGAGGATTTGAACAAGTTTTGAACCCAGGGTATTTCGTATTTCCTTTCACTTTACCTCTTCAATTTTTTTAGCTTCACTTGAAAAGAAACGAAAGCATTTGATAAACGCATCATAATTCAATTATCTATTGCTGAGTTAAAATTTTCAATTTCTCAGCAAGCAAGCTGGATTTTTATTTTGGTTTTTGCAGGTTTATTTATTAGGAATGTTCTATTCATACTGTGAAGTTGTTCCAGTTTCTCATGGCATTCACACTTTCGGCTATGCAGGCGTGTGGCCATGTATGTATCGAATTTTATACATTTTCCCTTTCAGCATTTATAGTTGCATCGTTCTCATATTTCATAAATAATTCCTGGATTTTGTGCTTAAACACAAGATGGTGATTAAAATGATTAACAATTAATTATATTTCAGTGTCGTAGTGGGAAACAATTGACAAGTGTGATTGTCTTCAAATTTGAAAGAGGACATCAAAATTCTTTGAGTCGAAGAATGAGGTAGTTGTGGTATTCTTGCATTTCTTGCTTAAAAGATGAGAAATGGTAGTTATTTCAGTCACTGTGTGTGAAATGACTTGACTTGGTTTGTTGCAGGTTCACTAATTTCATCTTGAGCATATCAAGATTGTGTTCTCGGTCCAAACATAAATTTGCAGAAAAGCTGTTGGATGAAGTACACAAGTATGATGTGCCAAGCATCTCTGATAGATCAAAGATGCTTAATAAGGTAAATTTGTTAGTTGTGTGTGTGGAGGATAATGATAGCTGATTCACTTGTGTGCTCCAAGATGCTCTGGGAATATGAGGGTTGCTTCACCTGAATGCTCTTGGATGTTCTTTAGCTTATCATTATAGATTTTGTTTGCAATCTGCTTTCTTGTAGGTATCAGTGCTGATGGAGTATGATGGTTTTCATGATTTAATTGAGAATGAAAAAGCTCAAAAGCAATCTGGTCAGAATCTCAAAAATGCTGTGGATGATTTTGATGTTTCCTTCGCATGTAAAAGATTTCCTTCTATTGTGTTGGGTAATGCTCCTCCTGTGGAATTATATGATGAGACTACACAGCACTCTGAAATGAAGAAACTTTTAGCAGCTGAAAGTTATAAAGAATTGGTTGATCCAAATGGTCTTTCTGAACAGCAGACTTCTACGGTCACCGTTCCAAGTGAGAACTCTTCCATACCAAAAGAACTAGGCAATGAAAACACATACATAATTAGCAAATCAAGAGAAGAAAAAACATATATATTAAAGGAATTAAAAGAGGAAGATATATATGGTTTGCCTTTATATTCTGAGAATATTACTGTGGAAACAAAAGAAAAATTGGATCATGAAGTTAGCATGGAGGAATCTTCTTCTAAAGTGGTGCCTGAATCACAGCAAGTGTCGGAATCACTACTCAGTGCTGCATTTCTTGATACATCTATCGGTTGCATACCTGGATTAAGTAAGAGACAACGCCATCAGCTGGAAAATTGCGGCTTTCACACGGTAGGTTTGTTGGAGATTATTTAAAATGCAAATTCCTTTTGGATTCTTATAATTGAATTAAGGCATGGGTGCATTCTGTTCTTGTTGTTGCTGTGCAGTTACGGAAACTGCTGAACCATTTCCCTCGAACCTATGCCGATTTGCAAAATGCACAAGTTGGAATTAATGATGGACAATACTTGATTTCTGTTGGGACAATTTTATCTTCCAGGTATTTAGATATTGTCCCCAGAAAATGTTGATCACCTTTTCTTGTTGTTGGAGACGAAAAGGTTAAACAAGTTTTGCAGGGCCTTAGTGATATTTTGGTGTGTCTTTTCATAAATTCTCTGCATACTTACATAGGCAGGGTGGCAATCAGAGAACTTTGATATACCTTTTCTTTTTGCTCCATCTCTGAGCTACATGACAGAGAGAGGGTTGCCCTCACCCATCCCATATATCCCACCACCTTAAATCCCTTGCTTTAACTGTTGGTCTGTTCCCCTGGGGACTGTACTTTGATATGGTTAATAGACTTGAATAGTGTGTCTAAACTTGGCTCCTGGATATATGTTTCTTTTAACAAACTCTTGGACTTGGATTATTGGTATTGCAATAAGTTATCAAAAGTACTGTTCTTTCTAACAGCAATGATCTGCTTGAGGCAAGAATAAATGATCATTTTTTTTGGTATGGGATATGTATAATATTCTAACATAATCAAGATAAATTCAATCCTTCTGCTAGTTAAAGAGAGAGGGTGGAGATACTGCAAGGCTTACTCACACTCACTGCCCTAAACAAGTATTCAGCTTTTGCAATGGTAAAATGCAATTTAATATGCAGTTATCTGAGATCACTGATAAACAATATAAAGTCAAGCTTTGAAATGGAGGACTAGTTTATGAACAATTCCAACCCTAGCTTATGCATTTTTTGGTGGAGGAACTTTTTGTTGTGACTTCTGGTTGTGTATATTTTTTCGCTTTTATGTCCAATTGACTGTTCCTGGATTTCCCCCCAGCTTATTATGTTTCTTGGACTGCTTTTCTTGTTTTCTAGTCCTTTATAATCAGAGTCTTAGACCTGTTTCTTAAGTACATTATTTCATTTTGATATATAAACATGAAAATATTGAGGTCTTGGCTATCATTATTATTTATTTTTTGACTGCCATTTATTTATTAATCTATTTTGCCTGTACAAGCATTCTTTATCCATGCACATGTACCTAGTCATGTATGTATGCATGTATGAAGCTATATCTTGTTCCTGTATGAGTCTGTATCTGTGTATGTAGTAACCATCAATGTGTTTTGATGTTGATAACATTTTACCATTTTTGTCGTAGGGGAGTTAGAGCCAGTTATTCCTTTTCATTTCTTGAGGTGGTTGTGGGATGTGAGGTTGCAGATGATGAAGCTCAGCATACCATTGATGATATTGATAGTGGAGGAAAGAAAACCATTTATTTGCATCTCAAGAAATATTTCCGCGGCACACGTTTCACTAGTCAACCTTTTCTTAAAAGTCTTCAAAACAAGCATAAATTGGGAGATGTTGTTTGCATTAGTGGTAAGGTGAGTTGGTTATCTCCATTATGTTCTCTTGTCATAGCTAGTTGGTAGCTTGAGCTAGGACAAACTTTTTGATAAAGAGTCATCATTATGTAGGTTTTATTCCTATGTTGCCGTAGTACACATTTTCAATTGTTGTTATTCTCTTAGTGGTCCATGTAGATAATATAGTAGATAAGAAATTGTATAAATTCACTTTCCTAGAGGGGTGCATATTCTTACATGCGTTGAAGTACAGTTTCTATATAGAGTTTTTTACTCAGTATGTTATTGCCTAGCTATTAGTCTTATGTTGTCATATGTTTTGAGCATTCCAAGACTTGGTGCTTGAATGTTGTTTTCCAATGTAGGTTAAGACCATGAGTACTAAAGATCACTACGAAATGAGGGAATACAATATTGATGTGCTAAAAGATGATGAAGATTCATCTCTTCATTTGGAAGGGAGGCCATATCCTATATACCCTTCAAAAGGAGGCTTAAATCCTAGTTTTCTTAGGAACACTATTGCAAGGTTTGTGCTTCATCCTGTTTTAGTAGTTTGGCGTGTAGTACTATTACAATGCCAACCCCTTTTCAGATTTGCTAACTTGGGTACTAATTCTTTTTCTCCCTTTTCTCTTGGGCCCTTTTGTTATCTTTCATGTTGTGGCTTGCTATTCTTTTTATTTTTCTTTTTGTTTCAGTCAACAACTTGGCATTACTTGCTGATGCAACTTTTTCTTGAGAATTTTCTCCTTTTTGTGTTTCCTTTTTCTTTACCACTATATATTTGGGAAACTGTAGGAGTTTGTATTCTTCTTTGAATTTGGATGCAAATTTGGGTTTTTCTTCTGGTCATGGATGTTGACGAGTGTTTTATCTTTGCTGATTTTGTCCAATGGACAATAGACCAAATTTTGTGGCATTGAGTCTATGTTGATTCCTTTTCTAGATGTAAGCAGTTTTTGTACAATTGCTATTTGACATTTCAGAAAATGTTGAAAATTTTATTTTTCTTGATGATTCTTAAATCCATAGATTTAAATCGCGGTCGTGTGTAACTGTATCAAGGTCATCGCGGCCATAACGTAATAGTAACGGCCAACTGCTACATAATTTTTCTGCAAAAAATTGCAAAATGAGAAATATTGACATAAATTACTAAATCTAACACTATGTTTGGGAACAAAATCAAAGGAGGAAAGAAAGTGAGGTGGAAAATTATAGGGAAAATAAAGAGGAAAGAAAATGTTTATTTTCCCCTTTGCTTGTTTGGAAGAGAGGAAAATAAAGGAGGGATAAAAAGATCAAAGTTATGTTTCCTTGTTTGGAAAAGGGTAGAAAGTAGGGAGGAAAGAAAGTTATAATTAGTGAAATTACAAATTATCTTTCAATTTTTATGTTAGTAATGAAAATGAGAGGGAGGAAAGAAAGTTATAATTAGTGAAATTACAAATTATCTTTCAGCTTTTATGTTAGTAATGAAAATGAGAGAGTTAATAAGGACAAGATCGTAATTTACTATAAAATCTCCCTATTTCTCTCCACCTTTCTCCCCAAATTGGGAAGACACAATTTTTGTGGGCCAGAGGGGAAAATAAAAATTATTCTCCTTCTCCCCATAATTTTCCTTGGTTTCCCAAACAATGGAAAACTAACTTTCTTCACTACTTTCCCTCCCCCCTTTTTCTATCCTCTTTGTTTTCCCCTCTTCCAAACAGAGTGTAAGAGTTATAACTAATTAATAAGCATAATACTCTATAAATAAAGACTCAATATGTATAATTTTTTACCAAAATTAATAATTTAGAGAATACTCTGCATATTCTCTTCAGCCATGGCAGAAAATCTTCCAAAATTAATGTAACGGCCATTAAGGCTGCATTTTTTTTTGGTCCGTTCTTTCACGGCTGTAATGGTAACGGAAGGCCAAATTTCCGTTTCATAACGGCTGTTATGTTACGTAACAGCCATTTTTTAAAACCATGCTTAAATCTTTTATCATCAGCCTAGGTTAATGGTTTATGGAATTTTCATAAGACTTATTATTTCCGAATGCTTGGTTTTGAGCAGAAGAATATACAAAGGAGAAATTTCAGATAGAAGAACAAGGGATTCCTGTTTCCAGCCTTTTAACATTATCAGTTGGGTTATATTCTGTTGATCATGCAAACTCTGCAAAGATTTTATTTAAGCATGATTCTCTCTAATTTGTGATGTGTTGAAGAAATTCATGCAACACATCATTTCTATTTTTATAATTAGACCTTGTAGTAGTATTTTTACTCTTTCTTATGACAATGTATGCTTGGCGTGAGAAGTGGAGAAATTAGACGGGGTTCCTGGAAGTCTTTGTACTTGTCATATGATAAATTTTTTTCCTTATGTGAGATGCATCTTGTGGGGTTGTAGGATGTTACCATTCTTGTTGAAACTCTGTTCTTGCTCTTGTTGGCACTTAATGTCATGTTAATTTTTAGTTTGAAATGTGATTAAGAATCACCATAACATCCAAGGATTGCAGTGGCTCTTAATCAGGAAAATTTGGTCTTTTATTAATTGCATTATCATACATTCCCAAGCCATTTTATTCCATGGGCTAAGTGTAAGTCTTATTAGATACTTGACACCTACATTTTTTTAGTTGGGCTTGAGATCCCAATTTCATCCTTGATCTGCTTAATTGACTTGAAAAGCTTGGTGCATTAGCTGTTTGGATTCAGTCTTGTAACCTTTTTGAGTGACTCACCTGACTTGGTTATTTGTCTGTATCAATATATTGTTCATGATCTTTGAGGAAGTTGATTTTTATTATTCAATTTTTGCTTTAACTTAGGGTCTTTTGTTTCTTAATATGGGCTTGCACAAAAATAATGTAGACATTTTTTTTACATCTTCCAGAGTTGTACAAGCCTTGGCTACTGATGTTGATCCTATTCCAAAAGAAATCACTCAGGACTTTGGACTTTTACATCTTCATGATGTAAGGAATTTTTCTCTAATATCTATCATTTATTGATTCATTTATTTCTTTAAGATTTTCTTGCCTTTTGGTTCCATGCTTACATGTGGATTTTTGGCAGAATAATGGTTGGGAATATTGAGGACTATGGTCTCACTCTCACAACCCTAGATTTTGACTTCATGAGCTATTTTTTATCTTTTTCTAATTTTTAGATGTGTAGATTTAAAACTCCTGTTCCATTTTCTCCACTTCATGTTTTTTATTATAAGATTTTTTTGCTGTCCATTGTAAATTATTATCATTTAATCAAAGTTTTTAAAGCACCATAATTTGGTAGCTTACATTCACAAGACAACACCTAATATTTTGTGTGCTTGAGCATGGCATGTATGAACATTGTTTTGCACCATTGCTTGCATATTTTATTGAAACTTACATGTTATTCTTGAGATGTAGGCATATATTGGGATTCACCAACCAAAGAATCTGGAGGAGGCTGATTTAGCTCGAAGAAGGCTTATTTTTGATGAGTTCTTTTACCTACAGGTGGTAATTGCATTTTGCTTTCATTTTTTTGCTCTGGAGAAAATAATCCTATATTTTGTCTAATCTATTTTTTGGAAACCTAAGAGACATCTCTTTGTATTGTTACCACTTCATTAATTGATGTTATGCAAAATATATTGGATTCCTTATGTCATAGTTTTTGTAGAGCGCCCTACAGTGCCTTTTCTGATTATTTTCAAAGCTGTTGTGTTAGGTCATGGTAATGGTATGCATCAGTCATTCAAAAAGCGCTCTTATAAAATCTTTTGCCTAATGGTAATGGCTGCAAACAGCCATTATAATTTACGGCCATAATGTAATGTTCATTGCACTTAAACTCCAGATGTACACACATTTTTTGAATTTTGCTTCATTCATTTTTTTTTTCTAGGTCATTGAACCAAATTTAATTCAATGCATTCTAGGAAGAACCAGCTACCTCTGGCTTCCAGTGGTATTGCACCCCAACCACAACTCATCCACTAATCCAGAGGTTAATCATACTGTGGCAACTTTACCTGAGTCAGAGTTTTTATGCATAAGTAACTCAATTCTACAACAAAAGGCATACAATATCAGTTGAAACTATTTTAAAATAATAAATCACAATATAGCATAGCTTTACTCTGAATAAGGATCATCATAGTACATCGAAAGTGTTAGTATTGTGGCTTTTCACAGATTCTTTCATATCTATGTGTTTACTGCAATTCACTATTCTTAGAAAGTTTTAAAAAAAAAATACATCAGAGCTGTGTTTATGTGGAATGCATCCAGAACTAGGACTCAACTCAACTCAATTCAAATTAGCTTAATCCCAAAATTAATTGTGGTCGACTATATGCATTCTTTGTTTATACTCTAAATGATTTTGGGCGATGTCTTTTGATAAATGTAATGCTTCTAAATTATACTGTATTCCTCTCCTCCAAGTTAGTTTAGGTCTACCTCTTCATTTCTTCTTTTCCTCTATCACGATGTGCTCAACCTTCCTAACCGAAGCCTCTTTAGGTTTCTGCTTCACATGCCCAAACCATCTTAATCTCTATTATCTCATCTTGTCCTCAATCGATGCGACTCCCACTTTATCTCTAATGCTTTCATTACATATCTTATCCATTATAGTATGACCACACATTCATCTTAGCATCCTTATCTTGGCAACTCTCATCTTCGATACATGTTGTCTTTTCATTGTCCAACACTCACTACTATATAGCATAGCCGGTTGAATAGCTGTACAGTGGACTGGGTCAGATGACATGACCCAGAACTGGGACTGTGGCCACAATAATGTTTAACCATGAGCAAACTAGATGAGTGTTTCTGAAAGGTCATGTCATTTGTAGTTGTAGTACACCAAAGGTTACTCATTGTGTAAATCATGCTCATTCGTTGCTTGGAAATTAGAAACCTTTTATTTGACCCTTGTTTTGTAGTTCATATCTTGATCCCCTGTATAGCTTAATTGTTCTGGTTATGTTTTAGGCTTTACTTTTAGCAATAATCACCTATGGACTCTTAAGTATATTTCTGTGTGCAGTTGGGACGCTTATTCCAAATGCTTGAAGGTCTTGGTACACAAATGGAGAAAGATGGATTACTGGACAAGTACAGAAAACCTGAATTAAATGCTCTTTATATCAAGGATTGGTCCAGCCTCACCAAGAAATTTTTAAAGACTCTTCCATACTCCCTTACTTCTAGTCAGCTAAGTGCTGTTTCAGAGATTTTATGGGATCTAAAGAGACTTGTTCCTATGAACCGACTTTTGCAGGTTGTGGATTATACATTAATGCTTTGATTTTTTCATCATTATCAGTAAACAATCAGTTTGTGTTTGTTTTTCACATTCATACTGTGCTTTTGAAGTTATCTCAATATCTGAATTTATGTTGCCAATGTTCCGACACCTTTTTCTTCTCTTGCAATAATATATATATATATATATATGCTATTACCATTGATCAAATGGCGGCATCTGTAAGCAAGAACGTTTCTTTTCGCCCCACCCCCCTCTTCTTTCCCGTTCTTGCTCTCTTGTTTTATAATGCTATGCAAGGGATGATGCAACTGTTGCACAACATTCTCACAATTGTATCTGTCCAGCTCTTATATGCAGTAGAACTCCCTGCTTTTCTTTTATGTTAAATTTGCTTGGATTTTGTTATTCCATCTAGTTGTTTTTCCCTTCCATTGCTTCTTCCCTCATGGGATATATCTATTCACATTATCCTCAACTTGACCAGCATTTTCTATTGATGATAATTTTTTTCCCTCTGGGCAGAATGGTGAAAATAGATCCATATATCAGACCCCAACTAACTTGGGATTAAGGTTTAGTTGAGTTGTGGTGGTATTTTCTTTCTGAAACTCTTGTTTCCTGTAAGTAATGATAGAAAAGCAGTAGTAAAGAAAAACATTTAATTTTTTATTTCATACTAAGTGTGTAATGCTTTTAGGATAAATTTGCATCTCACACCCATTTTGCTTATCTTTTCATAATAAAATTAGCATTGAAGTAATAATCGCAATAAAGATGGAGAGAAATGATTGAATGACTGTATATAGCTGATTTCATTTAATATGTCCCCAATCGGGGCATGGACCTCAAATGCAGCCTTTTTCATGGCTCCATTCCTGTTATTAACATTTTAATGGTGTTGCCACAGATGTCTATCATGTTATCTGCATAGAATCAAAGCAAATAAAAAGTACTTCGCAGTTGGGGTCTGTTTGAGAAAAGTGGAGAAATTGTGGAGATTACCTTTTTTTTTTTCCTTGAAGGAAATTGATTGCTGTGTGTAAATAATTGATACTACTATTATCTAGTCTAGAGAACTTTGAAGTACTGGAAGAAAGAACAGAATAAGTTATGAATGAAGTATTGAGTGGATATTAGAGTCTTTGGTGAACTTTATGGCATGTGTGCTTCAGAATGTAGAAATAGAAGAAAAGAAAAAGTTCACTTGCTGATATTTTGATATTCATTTCAGGGTGATGTTGGATGTGGGAAAACAGTGGTCGCTTTTTTAGCATGTATGGAAGTTATTGGCTCTGGTTATCAGGTTCGTCGATTCATGAATATTGTGCTGTTTATCTATTTATTCAATTAACTGCAGAATGTCTTCAGCATACTTCTGGAATTTACTTACTATTTATGGCTTTCCTATGTTTTTGTTTGTTACATATAGTAGATGTTTCCACAAATTTTGTATTGTTGTGCTGTTGTTCATAGATTTTGATCCTTTATTTCTACATAGATTTGGTATTTAATGGATATTATGGTTGAATTTTTTTGTATGTAGGCAGCTTTCATGGTTCCAACTGAGTTGCTTGCAATTCAGCATTATGAGCACTTGCTTAATTTGCTAGAGTCTATGGAGGAGGACCAATCCAAGCCTTCCATTGCTCTACTAACAGGTTCAACACCATTGAAACAGTCACGGATGATTCGTAAGGCATGCATTTTAATTAAATATTTTGCTTTGTTGTTAACAAGAATCTTTGAGATAGTAATTTGCTGTTTACTTACTTGGATGACAGGAGCTCCAAACAGGAGACATATCAATGGTCATTGGAACCCACAGTTTAATATCTGAAAATGTAGAATTTTCTGCTTTACGTATAGCTGTGGTGGATGAGCAACATCGCTTTGGTGTGATCCAGAGAGGAAGATTTAACAGTAAGGTTGTTTGCTCTACTTGTCCCAGCATGATGACCTTTTATGGGAAACATTTAATTTTAAATAAACTCTAGCATTTCACTTTCTGGCTGTTCTGAGCTTTTTTATTTTCTTCTTGGCATCTACTGGTGGGTTTAGTGCAAACAAATATATCCCCAAACTCCATGATAATGATTTTTTTAATTGTTTGAATAATTAGTTTATTCAGAATGTTCTTTTGGAGCTCCATTTCTTCGCACAAGTTTCAGATAGTCTCGACTTAGTGCTTTTTGAACTCTAAAACTAGTTGTGCATTTTTAGTTTTGTGCTTTTGGATTTATATTTCTGTTCGTCATTATCCCTGAAAGATGGGACAAGCTCTGCTCCTTCCTCTGATTGTTTCGTTTTCTGTAACTAGTCTTTCAAAGCAGCTATTCACACATTCATTTTCTAGCTAACTGTCCAGTTGGCAGTGGGGTGTTATAATTGATGGGGAGGTTCAATGGGCAGCCATCTCAGAAGTTAGTATTTGTTGTCATATAAGAAGCTGCTTTGTTACTCTGTACATGCAGAGTGGACATCTTAAGTGGTTCTCTGGAAAATATACAGCAATACAAATAACAAAAACAAGAGAAGAAAGGTAGAGTTGCTTATGGCTAAGAGGCATAGATTTAAATTGCGGTCGTGGTTGTGTGTAATGGTAATGGGATTGTCATGGCCATAACGTAATGGTAACGGCCAACCGCTACGCAATTTTGCCGTAAAAAATTGCAAATTGAGAAATATTAACATAAATCACTAAATTTAAGAATTATAACTAATTAATATGCATAATACCCTATAAATAAAGACTCTACATGTATAATTTTTGACAAAAAATAATAATTTAGATAATTAATAAGCATAATTCATATTTAAAAAAAAAAAAAAAAAAAAAAAAAAAAAGCTGACAGAATCCATAATGGCCATTACACCATTATATAAAGGCTATAACGGCCATTAAGTTTACATTTTTTTTTTGGTGTTATATAACGCCCATAACGGTAACGTTAAGGCAAAATACCGTTACGTAACGTAACAACCGTTATTTAAATCTATGCTAAGAGGTTGTTGATCCTCGGTGGCTAGACTTGGGAAGTGCTTTCTGCTGCAGGATGTGTGGGGCCTGGTGAAGTGGTGATTGAATGAGATGAGGTCAAGGATGAAAGTTGTATCTTTTGAGAGGTTGAGGGGGTTAATATAAGGGAGGTTATTCTAAAAAGGATAGTTGACAGAGTTTATCTCCTTATTGGTGTGTTATGTTGTATATCACAAGTATAATGAGTTTCATCCGCTTATTTTAGATTGCATGGACTCATTTGGCATCCACCATTTTGGTCATTTTGAGGAGAATGGGGCTTGTCCAGAAATACTGGGGACTTCTGTTGGTTTTAAAATAGTGTAGGTTTGGTGGTATAGAGGATGTCAAGTTGGATTCTCCAATTATATCAAAAAACTATCGTAGTATATTTTTAATTATAGCTTTCACGTGGAACTGCTAATAACTGACTGTTGTTTGGGGGCTTTTGGTATAAGATGTGATAAAATGGCATTAATGGATGTGCAAATCTTCTATTTATCTGAAAGTTCTTTTGTGATGCTCACCCAGACAAAACTGACCAAATTCATGCAGCGCAAGCTTCTAGAATTGTTTATTCTATTAATTTGCATAAAAGATATTTTTGTATCATTACCTTTTTAATTAGAATTAATGCTGGGATCCTTGCAATTAATAGCTTCATTATCTTTCTGCAAATAATTATTTGTATAATTAAGTGACCACTCTGATCCCTGCAGTTATATTTCAGCTCTTTAAGTTCAAGAATGGCAGCAACCAGTTCCGATGGATCCGCAAAAGGTGATGTCTGCATGGCCCCCCATGTACTTGCTATGTCAGCCACTCCCATCCCAAGGACACTTGCTTTGGCATTGTACGGGGATGTGTCCCTAACACAAGTATGTAAATTTTGTGCCTCTATGGTTGTTAGCATGGTATATGGCACCACGTAATTTGAGCTTTCTTATATTTTTCTCAGTTCTGTTAACATTGTTAAAAAAGGTTGGGGGGTCTATCTATCTCTTGCTTGGCTATTTGAACCTTTGAATATTTTTTTGTTATGTAAAAAAGAGTGATGAAGCAGTGAACTGCTCTGTGTTTAGTAGATCACATGAAAGTAAGGTGGTTTATGGGATTGGCTTTCTTACAAAGGTTTTTTCAGCTTTTATTCCCAAATCAAAGGAAGGTGGCTAC
Organism: Vernicia montana; assembly: GCA_949750685.1. Taxonomy (NCBI): domain Eukaryota; kingdom Viridiplantae; phylum Streptophyta; class Magnoliopsida; order Malpighiales; family Euphorbiaceae; genus Vernicia; species Vernicia montana. The sequence goes on along the minus strand of CATKHJ010352342.1, from coordinate 25,563 downwards.
TGTTTAAAATAATTGATTTTGCCTTATAAAGTTTTTCTTGGGTTTTAATACTGCAGATAACTGACTTGCCTCCTGGAAGAATTCCAGTTGAAACATGCATCATTGAAGGAAATATACAGGGGTTTGAGGATGTCTACCTGGTATGTCTGAAGTACTCAGCATCTCTTTGTGTCATCTTTTTTTTTTTTTTTTTTTCTTTTTTGAAAATAAAAATCATGCGGGAGGGGGATGTAAGGATTTAAACCATTGTTGCCTTACATTATTAGGCAAGTGCTTGACAATTGGATTATTGGCCCAATATCCAACACATGACTGAGCCCTTAATATTTGAATCATCATCATCTTGTTTGGTTACCAAGAATAAGGAATGGGAATTCAAATGGCCTTTATTTCTGCTCGTGATTTCTAATATCTGACCCCATGCGAAATGAAAGTGAGGTGCTAAATACCTGTTTATTCCTGATTTCTCATTCCCATCCGTCATTCTAGTTACCCAACACCACCCAATAAATGGAAATGGAATCTTAATTCCTACTGTTAATCTTTCATTCTCTATAATGAACCAATACAGCCTGAGCATGTATCAGGCTCCATTTTGGTTTGCAAATATGAATGTTGATCATTGCATTTTGAAACAAAAAAATAATAATAATAATAATGAGTGCAACCCAGTAATGCTAGTTAAGAAACTTATAGAAGCACTTATTAGATGCATGTCCGTAATTTATTTGCTGTTGGTCAAGTCATGATGCATTCATTGTGAAAATCAACAGCTTGTTATCTCATGTTAATCAATTATACATCAATCTGAAATTGATGAAAACAGTTTTTAAGTCTCTTTTCCTATTTTGCACTGTTTAGGGCCATTTTTTTTCTTTAAACATTCACAATATTAAATTAGATTTTCACTATATTTCAATCCACATCATCTTTTTGTCTATCTCCCTCTCTTCCATATACCCTTCTGCTTCCCACGCCAGTGCATCAACAATTTGTATTGGATGTGGTCAAGTCATCTATGATGATCCTCCTTCTACTTATTCTCTGTGGGTGTCAACTCAACCTTTTTACAAATGTACTACAATTTCATATAAGATAAATTTGAGAGGAGGAGAATGATTAAAATTGGTGTCTTCTTCCTAGTAAAAAATAATATATGATATATATTTTCTTTATTTTGGAATGTATATTCTTTCATATGCATGGTTTAATATTTAATATGTTTTGGGATATGTAAGATATAAATGATAGTTTTATATGTGTAGAAATTGTAATGTTAATTACTTTTTCTCTCATCGTTATTTGATGCTGAGGATAATTGTATCAGATGATGAGAGATGAATTAGAAGCAGGGGGAAAAGTGTATCTTGTGTATCCAGTCATTGAACAATCTGAGCAACTGCCTCAGCTTCGTGCTGCTTCTGCTGATCTTGCAGCTATATCAGACAGGTTTCATGGTTACAAATGTGGGTTATTACATGGCAAAATGAAGAGTGATGAAAAAGATGAAGCATTGAGACAATTTAGATCAGGGGAAACACGCATACTCCTTTCCACTCAAGTAATTGAGGTTGGTGTTGATGTTCCAGATGCATCCATGATGATTGTTATGAATTCTGAGAGATTTGGAATAGCTCAATTGCACCAACTCAGAGGACGAGTTGGACGTGGAACAAGGAAGTCCAAATGTATCTTATTAGCATCTACGACCAGTAGCCTTAACCGATTAAAGGTGCTAGAAAAGTCATCAGATGGTTTTTACTTGGCAAATGCTGATCTTCTTCTACGTGGACCTGGTGACTTGCTTGGGAAAAAGCAATCAGGACACCTTCCTGAGTTTCCTATTGCAAGGTTGGAGATAGACGGGAATATTTTGCAAGAAGCACATGCTGCTGCACTGGTAAATATCTTGTTATTTACAATTTTTTTTTGTTTGAAATTTCTCAACCCTTTTTCAATAAATCAAATGCATCTTCCTATATTTTAGTATTCAATTTTTAGGAGTTTTTCTTGGATACTATATAAAATTTTCCAGCATAGGTATTTTTATGAGCTTTCTGTGTTTGTCACTGTGCACAATTGCACATGCATTTAGCACATGTTTTAGAAGTAGTACAGTTCCATATCTGTTGGCGTACCGAGCTCATTTCAGTGTGGAGATATTTATTAACAAGAAACAGGATCTGAGCCACAGATGCAATGGTGAAGTTGGGTATTCTTCCCTTCTCTCAAGAGTACATACCAAAAATTGTCCAATCTTTTGCATTAGTGGATATATGAAACACAAGAACATAACAGTAGAATCAAGAAATGGAACTTTAATCAATCCCATTAGGAAATGATGATCTGAGGAGAGTAATTTCCTCGGTTAGAGCATTTAGATATTAGATAAGAAACCTATGTAACTCTCTCTCTGTGTCTTGCATTCTCTCTCGTTTGACAACATTCAACTTTTTTTATCCATCTCTAAATTGAAACTCTTAAGGGCTTTTCCTTTATTCCTGCGATGCATTTTATGAATCCTTGGCGGAGTTCATGATTCTTAAAGTTGGTCAAAGCTCACAAATTTCTTGGTATTCAAATGAAATAATTTGCAGAGCAATGCACATTCTTGTGTATGCTAGCTTATATTCATGGACCCACCTGAAGACCTTGTTTTGCTAGATGAACATGGGCAGGGTCCAAAAAAACTAGTTGTTAATATCCTCTTTTGCTTTTGCAAATTTAGGCACTTAACCCAAGTCTACATAAGAAGCCTAAATGTAAAAATATTTATAGGAGAAATATGTGAACTCCTGTACAAAAATCTTAATTTATTATAGATGGTCCTAATTTTATTGGCAGGCAACAACTTGTTTGGGTCTTAGCAATCTACTGCCTGACTTTTAATATGCAAAAGGAATATAACTGAGACAGTCTTGTGTGGACAGCTTATGTACAGTCTGTCATTCTGATGCAATCTTTGGATGCAAACCAGGAGCAGATGGTGATGAAATGCTTATCAATTTGAAAGCTTGATGCTTGTTGGTCAATTAGATAAAAGAACTTGCTTTAATAGCATTTATCTCTTGGTTGTGATTACCAGAGAATAAACTTTTAAATGGATTCTCAAGTAAAATCCTCAGTTGGCTAGCAAGCTAATTCATCTCTTTTTTTTTTTTTTTTTCTTTTTTTGACCGGGTATCACGTGGTTAGATTGCTTCCATAGGAGGCCACGATTGTTAATGATCAGTGTTAGAGGGGAGAGGGGAATTTTTTGTGAGACACCACACTTATTTTTGGTGGGTCGTACACCTAGTGAGGAGGAGAGGACTCGAACTCGAGACCTCTCCCCAAGGTCTTTTTTACTTTATATTACAATGGCTCATCCAATTCATATGGTGTGTTTTATAAATAGTGATTTGTTTATATGCAGAAAGTTCTAGCTGATTCTCATGATTTGGAGCGATTTCCAGCACTCAAGGTAGAGCTGAGCATGCGACAACCACTGTGTCTTCTCGGTGATTGAGTTATAGCTTTGAAAAAGAATTCTGAATCAATGTTCAAGATAATAGTTGTTGCATAAAGGACGAATCAAGCTTTGGTATCCTCAAATCTTTGTTCAATTTTGTACATTCTCTCTTTAGGTGGAAAAATTTGTGATTTTGGTTTAGCCAATTGTTGTTGATGTATTTTGCACCTCCATGTAAATGTTGCAGTGATAGTTTCAAATGCAGTTAACCTTTTTTCGCTGTTCTGTTTCTAGTACAAGTGCGAAGTGTATAACAGCTTCAAACTTTATTTGTTGATTTGCAAAGACCGGTGCCAGGCTGATTCTTAGTTTCACTTTCGACAACTTAATTGCAGTGATTCATAGTTGCTCTTCAGCTGCATTCAGATATTTGATTTGGTTCTCAGATAACTAAGCTTGGATACAAGTAATATCAGTTTTATTATTCCAGATATTGCAAGAGCATGCCATCAGCAATTGCATTTCAGGTTATCTACTGTCCTTTAATGTAAATTAATCCTATATACCTAAGTATCTTTTATATAATTATTTTATTCGATTTAAATTAGCCCTATATATTTGCCATCTCTGAGAAATATATGTAGGTGTGGATGAGAAATGATGTGGCTAACAAAATGATTGAATAATGAAACAGTTTTTCCTCAAAATAATAGGTATTATCACAATACTTTCCAACTTGTATGTTTTCTTCTAATTTAATAATGAGTGGTTAATCCCAGCCCACTTAAATGCACTAATGCAGTGCAGAACACCTAGTTACTGAGATTCTGATTTACCAAATTAAGCACACTTTAAAATAGAATTTAATGAATATTTTAAGAAGGCTTAATAGATAAATTCACGCTGCATTATATATATATATGGTGTGTCAATTCTACTCCAGTTTTAAATTTTAGTTGTAATTTTACGGTCATAATTTTATGAAAAATTGTATTAATTGAAAGGCTAAAAAGCCAAATAAATTCTTAAATTTAATATATCATATTGTCAATTTAATTTTTAAATTTTGATAAAAGTTTATTGAGCTCTTTATCTTTGCAAATTTAATTAATTGAGTCATTAATTTGATTATCAGTAGTTTATCAAATTCACAAAATTGAAAAACCTAATTAATTCTTATCAAAATTTAAAAATTAAATTGATAGTATGATATAATAAGTTCTAAACTCAATTTTATTTTTGCCCTTAAATTAATATGAAAATATTATTATTATTATTTTCAATTTTACTTTAGAGTAGAATTGCAATTAAGTTTTCAAATTGAGTTAGAATTGATAATATATATATATATATATATATATATATATATATATATATATATGGTATAATTATAAAAATAAACAAAATTTAAGATAAATTTATCTATTAAGCTTTTTAAGAATTATACTTCAAAATAATTATAATTTCTTGATAAATTTAAAAATTACATTTCATTTCTAATTTTAGAACGAAGAAAATATGGCATTGATCCAATACAATAATAAATGGAAAAGGATCCCTTCTAGCTTCTACTAGGGGTTTAAACTCTAATGTAAGAAAGCAAATGAGTATTTTCAATATTGACGAATGCCGATAGTGTTGTTGTTAGGTAAAAGTCTCAACTCTCAAGTGCCTCAGTGCTTGCAAAAGTAATTTTTATCATCCATGCCAAGAAAGAAAAAAGAAGGATGTTTGTTTATTTGGTCATTTTTTAATATTCACAATAACATAAAAAAAAAAAATTTATTATATATTTATTAGTTTCGCTCCTGTATTGCATATAATTATTATGAATTTCGAACTCATATTTCATAAAATAAAAATATCTAGATAATGATTAATAAATAAAGACATTTTTTTTTTACATTGGAAGAATTCAAGAATATATAATATGAAATTTATTAAGTTGGTCTTTATTTTGTTTATTATTTAATTTGAATATCAAAATACAACCGATGGCTAAAATTTTCTTATTCTTATACTTAAACTGTTTATCTTCTCTATAAAAACGAAGGGCTAATATTAGTTTGGAGTTTCTATTAATTATTTCTACATAAACTAAAAAACATGAAAGTTTTGATATATATATATAAACAATGTTGCATTCCCCTTTTACATCTGATGCAGTTATCATTGTGATGAAGTTTCTATATTTTAAAAGTCAGAAAAAACTTTTATTTTTCAATGAAAGATATGAACTTATTCACAATCATTCACAAAATAATTATATTAAATAATTTATAAGAAAATGAATTGAATGTGTTTTAAATTTGCTTATTTTTATTTTTACAAATAGGTAAAGCCATTTGCCATAGGCAATTTTCCATATACCCATTATATAGAGAAAGGCAACACAACAGCAGTACTTCATATCTTGAAATTTTAGGAACATCCTGTCGGCAAGCATATGAGTATGTCAAAAAATTGATGATTGATAGAGAAAATAGCAACCCTCTCGTAAAAGCCATATTATTATAATTTATAAATGTCAATCAACAAACACTAATAACAATTATTATAATTTATAAATGTCAATCAACAAACACTAATAACAATTAATCTTTTGGCAAAAAAAAAAAATAACAACAATTAATCTTGGTTATCTTTTTTTTTTTTTTTTTTTATAAATATTATGAATCTTTATTTATATACTAAAAATAATATATTTTTATATAAAAAAATAAAATATAAAACTATAAATTAATAAGAATAAAAAAAATTAGTTTGAATTTCTTCTAATATTTTTCAGTAGTGTTGATAGAGCATTTTAAGCTAGTAACTTGACTGAAAGTGTGTTCTGCTTACGTTCATGTATTTAAACAAATATAATTGTTTAAATATCAATAGTAAATTCAAAATCAAAAAAATAATAATAAATTTAAAATTAAAAAAATAAACTCGAAAACTGCAAATAATTTAAGAGAGTAAGATATTTTTATAAAAGACGAAAAACTAATAAATCTCAACAAAAGAACACAAAATCTAAAAATGAGAACTAAAAATAAAATGAAAAACAATAAATTCATGCAAAAAAGGACAGATTAACATATTTATAGATATTTATATTTATTGAATAAAAAATCTAAGAAAAATAAGAAAAAAACCACGTTCATCAAAAAAGAAATCAACTGCTGCTCAAAAAAAAAATCCTTAAAAAAAATTAGAGAGAAAAAAATTTGGTCTTTTGTCTTATTAATTATAACAATTAATCTTAGTTTTCTTTTACCTTATTAATTAGAGATTTAATTTTTAAAATTAGATTATAATTAAAAAAAATTCTTATTTTTTAAATTTTCTTAGTTTTGGTGTTGACAATATGTCTTTAACTTTATTTATTAGAAAAGACTATAACTTTATGTGATAAAATTAATGCTAAAAAAATAAAAAGGGATATAATTTTTTTTTTGTTTTTCAAAGGATATGTGATATTACTCAAGGCAAAAAAAAAAAAAATATATATATATATATATATATATATATATATTTGATATTATCTTATTACTAAATAATAACAAAAACACTAATCACAATTAATTAACAGAACAAAATTCTAATCAAATTACCTTTATAGAATTTTATATGTAAACAACTTCTAGTTGTGGCATTGCCTTTGTTATTGGGCTATGGAATGGGCCAATAAAATTAAAATAAATAAATAAATAAAAATAATAAGAAAATGGAAATTTGATGGGGCCCAGTTGCCATCCACTGAGATAACAAAGACATTGGACTACCCAATCAGCAGAGAGCAAAGCCCAAAGAGAGGACAAGCAGACAAAGTGGGACCCACGAAGTCTGGGTTTCCCTACCCAATGATCAAAGTGGGGTCCACGAGGTGTTCCGTGTTCCATGAGATGTCCATAACCTAATCATCGATATTGGACCCCACTTATACCCACGCTTTTCTGCATAATTTTTAATATTTATTTTTTTTACACACTACTAATTAATATACTAATCAATAATCAAATTAATTAATTAATACTTAATCTGTTTTACAATATTTGTCGTTTTAGCAGGATGAATACAAATTAAGAAAATTATTAAATATCTTTAATTTTAATTAATATAAACAAATATATTCTTATTTTCTCTCACTAAATAAGAAAAAATATATGAAATATTAAAATTGGAATGAAGGTAAAGTTAAAAAAAAATTAATAAATTTTATATTGAATTCCTAAAACGATTATTATATTGAAACAAAATTATTTTTTTTAAAATATAATTATTAAGAATCGGATGGAGTACTAAATAAATAATAATTTCTCACACACAAATAAATAAATAATGTGTGGCCTGCGTGCGTGTGTAGCGTGCTATTTTGTGTATACGACTTTTACGTGATATCTGACATCTTACAAAAGCATTACGGCTTTGTCACGGCACCACTCCGATAGCCAATAGTTCCTCCACATTTTTTTTTTCTTTTCCTTTTTTTTAATCAGTACATATTATATACAAATTAGATTATAAATATAAAAGGTGAAAATGAGCCCAACCGTTCGCCAACAATTCGATATTCGGCTCGATAAAAATTTATTCGCATTTAATTTATTTTATAAATAAGTCAAATTTAAATTTTATTTTAAAATTCGATTAATAAACAAATCGAGTTTGAGTAAAGTTAAACTCGACTCGATTAGACTCGTGAACAACTCGATTATAAACTCGTGAATATATTCATGAACAGACTCGCGAAAAATTTAATTAATAGACTTTTAAACAACTTGAATATTATTATTATTATTATTAACTTAATAATTTTGACATTCCAAAAAATATATTTTAATATTTTTATAAACTTTTTGTTAATTTAATTTGACTAAAGTATATATACTCTTTATTATATAACCTAATATTCTAATTTTTAAAAAATTATTTTTTATTAATTAATACCTTTATAATACATGTAATGCTTAATTTTATGATTATGTTTTTTTTTTACTAATTTGATATTTTTGCTTTTATATAGTTTTAAATATTTTTATTATAGTTATTTTATTATAAATAAATATTTAGGAAAGTGAGTATTTCGATAAGTTATAAACGAGTCAAGTTCAAATTTAACTCAATTATAATTTATTAACGAGTCGAACTCGAGATAATTTATTAACGAGCTCGACGAGCTAAGTTTGAACATAATTTTCAAGTTTGATCCAAAACTCGAAAAAAAAATATCGAGCTGAATTTGAACAAGCAAAAGTTCGACTCAATTACAATCCTAATAAATATCAGTCCAATACAGACAGTAAATCAACAATACAATTCAATAAGAGCCGGAAATAAACACTAACAAATTTCATTTTTCATTGATATCACCGAGACTCAAACTAGATACTTGTTAGTACTAACTAGTGGTGTGCATTCGGTCGGTTAGGTTTAAAATTGAATCAAACTGAAATAATAGAAATTAAGTTTTTTTCAAACCGAACCGAATCAAATTTATTGTGAAAATTGAATCGAACCAAATCAAAAAAGTTTGGTTCGATTTTTGATTTCACTGTTTTTTATTATATATATATATATATATATATATATATATATATTAAAATTTATGTCGATTTAGTTCAAATCAATTTTTTTTTTGTAAAAACTGAATCGAACTAAAATTTAATTTGATTTATTATTTTAAAAACTGAACCGCACCTCTAAAAAGATTAAATTGAACCAGTCAGTTTGATTTTTCAATTTTGGTTCGATTTTGTTCACCCTAGTCCTAACCAACCAGACTAGGGAGGCAATTTTCTTTTTCTTTTTTCATTTTTCAATTTTAATTGAAAAAAATAGATTCATATATATATATATACCACACTAAATATTTTTTTTATTGAGTAATTAATATTTTAAGAGATTTATAAATTAAAAAAATAATTTATGATTTAATTTCAAAAATTAAATTTTAATTCAATAACAAATTTACTTGTCAATTGAATTAATTTTAAACAAATTGAGTTTGATTAAGTGCTATAATAATTATAAAATGTAAGAATTATGGGATAAATCACTAGAGGAGATGATATTGTTTTTGTTTTATAATACAGTAGGTATTACCTCCATTAGAATTTCATGTAATTTTATTTTATTTTATTTTCTTATAAATTTTTAATAAGTGAGAAATAATATGATTTTTTTTAAATAAGATCCCTTATCCCTCTTGTTTTTTAAGGCAATAAAAGAGAGATGCCAATGAATTGAGTTTTTTTTTTTTTTTTTTTTTTTTAACTTTAATAATAAAGTAAAAAATAAATATAAATATGAGTAATGCTAATTAAAAAAAAAAAAAATAGAGCATGTGCTAATTAATGTATTGGTATTATAGAATCATAAGATTAGTTTAATAATAGCAATATCAATGCGGTGTTCATTATTGATGTGAATGTTTTAGATTTTATAAATGGATTGCAATTTGCAAGGATCCTTTTTTCTTGTCGACTAATAATCTTAGAACATGCATCTATATATATATATATATATAAATGTTAATTAGTTCATAATGGAATTTTTTTTTTTATTTTTAATTATTATTTTATCAATTTTTATTTAATTATTATATTACATCCAATTATGTTCTAAACATTCACTCAAAGATCTTTGAATTGCTTTTGAATTTGGGAAACAGATTGATTGTCCTTTAAATTATTGTTTTTTTTTTTTTTTTTTTTTTTTCATATATCACTTTAAAAAAAAAAAAAAAAGAGTTTAAACTCGATTTATTTGATTACTGGCTCAATGCATGGTTGTTCAATATTAATTAATACGTATAATTTAAAAAATAATAAGTTTGAAATAATAAATTTTAAAATATATATATATATGATGAGTGCTTTGCATAAGCCTTATAATTAAGTCCAACACTACATATATAATATATACTGCTTGGTCCTAATAGATTTTCCAATATAGGGTAAGCTCTTATATGTCAACTTTGCATCTGATTAAGACAACTCCACAAACATGGTGACAGAATGTGAATTGACTCAACAAGAACATATATGCTGGTCTTATTCTCATTAACAACTTTTATTAATTAATTACTCTTTTCAAAGAATCATTAATTTATCAAATTAAAAGGAGGCCAATATGCCAAAATAATAATAATAATAATAATGAAAATTGAAAAGAAGTTTACTTTCTCTATTTCTTTTTTTTGGAAAAAAGTTTACTTTCTCTATTTGAGAGTAAAGAAAATTGCGAGTGTTATATTGCATGCATATATGATATATATTTTTCATAAATACATACATCAATATTATAGGCAAAATTATTAATATACGTCTTGTTTTTTATTTGTTAGTCATTTCTTGTTGTTAATTAGATTTCGATTAGAGTAAAATTTAAAATCTCATGATTTCGAGAATAACTTCTATACAATTGAATCAAAATTCAAAAACATTATAAATTAATGTTATTTTTTTTTAAGAGGACCAATATACATAGATTATAATTTGGTGGTTTTATCTTTAAACAGATTTAATCACGGGAGAGTTAATATCAAACTTATCACTATGCTAAAGATTGATTAATTAGTAAATAGTTATGATTTTTTCATACATGTAATTAAATAAATGGAATTTTTTTTTTTTTTGTAAATTATCATTTATTAATATAATTATAAATTCAATTTCAAGGGTGAAAGTGCGATTAGACTAACCTAATCTTAAGTTTATTTAAGTTCAAAAAAGAATATCAAATTAATCTACATATATATATCAATTTTTCATTGGACTCACAAGAATATTCATAATTTTAGTTTGTGTACCTTGACTAGACAAATTATTAATGATGTGGCTAGGCAAAAAGAGTGGTAGTTGGTAGGGTATATGAACTTTGTTTAATTATGGGTTGAATCTTGTCACCACTATATATGTTCTATTCATTGTGGAAATTAGAAAAAAAAAAAAAATGGTAGGCATATATATCATATTTTGTAAACATATATATACTTTTTCTCAAGTGCTACGTTTTATCAAATTACTATTGTGAGAAAAAAAGAAAAATTGTCATTTCACAAATTCCACAATATAAACATAAATAGAAAATTAATTTCATCATCAAATTATGGAAAAAGAACATAATTACAAGTTGCAAGTGGTAGATATATTCATATCCCAAAAAATCTTAGATGAATCTTATGTTACCTATTTTTTTAAAATACCAAATCTATAGCTAAGTGCATGTGTCCATAAAATCCTGTTTTTATTTGTTGTATTTTTGCTGGTTTCGACCAAACAAAGCCTAGGGGATATGCAATTATTAAGATACAATTTCTGGTAGATCTTCCAAATTAAATAATCTTTTTCACGCATTCATCTAATTGAGAAAAAAAAAAAAAAAAAGGCTATATTCAACCACATTAATAATCTAATTTTATTTTCTGGTGGGGTATAACTTGAAAATTGGAAAATTAATTAAGAAATATTAATATTAATAAATTGTGCGTTTGAATTAAGGTTGTTGGAAAGAGAATAACAACTAATGCAAAATTGCCAAGAAAGCACAACATATATAGTGTGAAATACCACTCACTAGCACATTCCATGTGTAATGTTTTCTCTTAATTACTCTCTCCCCGATTCTCAATAATTGTCTTTTTAAAAAAGTAATTTTGTTTCAATATAATTATCATTTTAGAAATTCAATACAATATTTATTAGCTTTTTTACAATTTTACCCTCATCCCAATTCCAATATTTCATATGTTTTTTCTTATTTGGTGAGAGAAAATAAGGGTACATTTGTCCATATTAATTAAAATTAAAAGTATTTAATAGCTTTCTTAATATATGTGCATCCTTGTAAAACGACAGTTATTGTGAAATAGAGGGAGTATTATTTAAATTTTTTTTGTATATAAAAAGAATTTAAAAGAAAAAAAAATATTAAGCTTTAAAATCTTGATTTTCTACAGCATAAGTAATACACATAACATAACTATTAATTATTTAATGACCAAATATATATATCATTTAAACACTTCTGAATATATATATATATATATATACAAGTAAATTGATATATGCTTCTATATATATTATTGATATATTAATATTTTTGTGATTAATTAAGAAAGATAGTTTTAATGATTTTTTTTTTTTCATTTCATTTCAATGTGAATATTGTTTTATTTTTAATTGAATTATAAAAAATTAATTATATATAAAAAGGAAAACTGAGAAGTTGAAGAGTCATGATAATGATTTTAGACCAGAATAAATGTTTCTGAAGAATATTTAATATGTTTGGCCAAGAGATTAAATGATACCCAACTGTTCCCCTCCTCCCTCTTGATGTAAACATTTTGCATTCCTCGTATTGCCAATTCAATTATTTATTATTGCTACTATTAATAATTAAATTGTTTGCTGCGACACCTCACATCCAGAGAAAATAACACTACATTTATTATTTAAACAAATAAATATTTACTTTTTTTTTTCACAAAAAATAAATATTTACTTATATATACTCCCTTCGTTTTTAAGTTTTAATTTTAGAATTAAAAAATTAATTTACTCTTAATTAATAATAGTATCATCAGTAATAGTGTTATTGAAAAAGTAATACTTTCTGTTAGTTGAATGGTTTAATTAAGGTATTTAGTGTTTTTTTTTTAAACAAGGTATTTAGTTGTCCTTAAAATAAGGATAAATTTAAAAAAATAATAATAAATACAGTTTTGATATCTTAAAATGTAAGATAAAAAAGAATTTGGGTTGATTTCTAAAACGTCAATTATAAAAAAAATTAAAAAAAAATAAAAAAAATTCGAGAGAGTATATAACTATATTTTGCAAGTTAATAAAGAAAAAATTATAGCATTTTGCATATAAATTAAGAAGTATATGTTTAGGCTAAACTTCAAACCCAACTTGATGCTGATCCAGTTGAAACCAACCCCTTGAATAAGTAGATTGACCAAATACCAATTTTTTTTTTTTTTTTTTGAGATAGACCGAATACCAACTTTTGATTAGTGGTGGAATTTTCGGGTCAATTTTGCCACAATTATGTTCAAATTCAACTCTATAAGACCATTTTCCCTCTCTCTCTCTTCTATATAATTAGAATATTCATAAGTTGACTTAATTGGTAAAATAATTTAATTTCTCATCTTATTTATTAGAATTCAATTTTTTTTTTCTTTTAAAAATGTGGTTGAATTATTTTTAATTTTTCTCTAGCAACAATATTCAATTTTTGAAGTCAATACTAAAAAAATAATTATTAGATACATTGACGGAATGTGAAGAGTATATACTTTTAAATTTACTTGGAGAGAGGAAATAGTCTCAGCAAACATCTAAACTGTTTTGATAATATTCCTTATTAAATAAAAAAAAAGAATAGTCTACAATATTATTTCATTACAGTATTAAAAAGATATATTTTTACAATTACATATATAGAATTAAATATATTTTTTTTTCAATGGTTTGAACAAAATAATTGCTTACTTGATCAACTATAAGATCATTCAACAATAAATGTCAAGGGTTATGTAATTAAGAGAGTAAAGACTACTCCCAAGTCCTGAGACACACATTAATTAGCATCCTAATTCCCACACAAAAACTAGCAACTATTATTCATTAGTAAAATAAAACTAAACCAAAGTGCCAACAATAATCCTGCCAAAACATCCTTAATTATTACTAAAATTAATGTGGTCCAAAGTGCTTAATATAGTTACAATTACATTTGCACAAAAAGAAAGCACTATTCATATTCATAGATAATAATAAATAAGTCTTGTCCATACTCAAACCTTTCTGAAACTAAAAGAGAAGATAAAACCTTCCACTATGGGGTTAGAAAGTAGAAGTGAGAAAAAATTGATATAACTGAAAATTAAATCGAACTGAATTTAATTCTGTTTATTTAGTTCGGTTAATTTCATAATTCGATTTAATTTGATTTAAATTTTTATAAATTTTAGTCTATTCAGTTAGGTTCAATTCAATTTATGTCAAAAAAAATCTAAAATAACCGAACCGATCGAATTATATATATATATATATATATAAATAAAATTAAAAAATCGAATTAATCGAATTACCGAACTAAAATATGTCGGTTCGGTTCAGTTAGTCTTGTAAAACTATCATTTCGGTTCGATTCTTCAAATTTTAAGTTCGATTTATTCAGTTCTTTTAAAATTCAATTTGGTTTGAACCGAACGGACCGAGTGCTCTTCCTTATTGGAAAGAATAATTGCTATCGCAAGGAGGTAAAGAGGTTATTATCAAGGCCATAGTTATTGCCATTGCTATTTACACAATGTCATACTTCAAACTCCCTAATAGTTTGTGCAAACAAATAAATAGCATGATAGTGGAATTTTAGTGGGGACAGAGGCAACAGGAGAACAAAATGCATTGGATTTCATGGGACAAACTATGCAAACAGAAAGATATTGGTGGCATGAGATTCAAAGACCTTGGAAAGTTCAAGTTCGCTCTACTGACAAAACAAGGATTGAGAATAATATCAAAGCCCAATTCTCTTCTTGCAAGGTTTCTCAAAGGTAAATACTTTGCTTATTTTTCTTTCATGGAAGCAAAATTGGGTAATAATTCGTCTTGGGGTTGGAGAAGCGTACTATCAGCAGATAAATACTGGAAAAGGGTATTCGATGATAAGTAGGAAATGGTCGCTCAATTCACATATCAAAAGATGTTTGGTGGCCGACCACATATCCATTTAAACCAACAGGTGTTCGGGGATCCCAATCATATTTTTTCATGGGCAAACCAATTAATTGATGAAGGAAAAGATGTGTGAAAATCAAATATCATATCTACTCTATTCAATGAACATGATAGTCAAAATATTTTGAGTACTCCTATTAGTTTGAAGGGTAAAGATGATTGGCTTATTTGGCACTTCACTAAAAATGGAAGGTATACGGTGAAGTCAGGGTATCATGTTCAATAGTCGACCGAGCGAAATGGGGGTAATTTTCGATGGAATAACATATGACAATTGAAAATACTCAACAAGCTGAAAATATTTATGTGGAAAATGTTAGCTAATAGATTGCCAGTAGAAACACTGCTTAAAGCTTGAATGCCTAACTGGGGGGAGGCATGCAAATTTTGTGGTGAGACCGAATTAATTGTGCATTTATTTTTCTCATGCCCACGTGAGAATGCTATTTGGTTTGCTTCTAGCCTCTCGATCTATTTGATCAGAAAGCATTATTGGTGAAAATATTAAATCTTGCTGGATTAATCTAGAAAATGGAATTAAAGACTTGTATAGTGATCTTTCTCCTTTGCAATTTGTTATTTTTCTACTTTGGTGGATGTGAAAATCTAGGAATAAGCTACTTTTCGAAAATATATATTGGGGCCAACTAGAGAAATTATTCATATAGCTATTTGTGATTTAGAGGAATATCAATCTTGTGTAGAGGAAAGCAGAACAATAGAACCAATGCCACGCCAACTTGCTCATGCTAAAAGCTGAGATCCTCCACCATGGGGTGTCTTAAAAATAAATTTTGATGCAGCATTAAGTAAAACTCAAAACATCGGGGCTGGTGGGATTGTGGTTAGAGATAGCACGGGATCTGTGGTCTTCTCAATAGCGAAAAGGTTTCCTAATATCACTAATTTAGCAGTCCTTGAAGCTTTGACTCTTCGTGAAGTACACTTCTAGCACAAGACAGAAGAATAGTCAAGGTGATTTTTGAAGGTGATGTAAAGCAAATTATTGATGCTACCAATAGAGAAAGCATACCAAATGCAGATTGAAAATATCTTGTCCATGATACCTTCCTCATTGCACAAGCTTGTAAAGAAGTGAGTTTTCAATTTATTTTGTAGGGAGTGTAGTTAGATAATCGATTTTTTAACTAAGAAAATCCTAGTAAATAATTTAATTTGTAATGATAATGTTTATAGAATGAGCTAATTTAGAGAGCAAGTACTCCAGTCATAGCAGTTCATTTTATATTGTATTCCTCATTTTCATTTTATTAATAAAAAATTATATTTCTCATTTTCATTTTATCAATGAAATCAGTGTATCTTTGAAGGAAAAAAAAAAAAAAAAAAAAAAAACTCGTCCATACTCCATATTGCATAAATAAATGTCCTTCTAATTCTAATTAATAATGTCTTCTCTTCTTTTGCATTAATGCAAGCAGACGTTACAATTTCTTTAATTACTTGTACCTGCCAGCAGGTGAAATTACCATTAAATTAAATTTCTCATTGTATAAACATCCTACAAATCACAATTATGTACAAAATCAAAAGAAAAAGAAAAAAGGTAGTGAAGAAAGGCCCAGTCATTTCAATAGCTGACCATAATTAGAGAGAGAGAGAGAGAGAGAGAGAGAGAGAAGCTGCCGGTTATTCTCCTACACCTCACATCTTCCTAATCAACCCTTACACGTGTCATTAATCAGACGGGTCAGACACTTTGACTTGACGACCACAGTCAAAAACCCTAGCCTATAAGAAAACAAAAGGGAACAAAACAAAACCCATCTTTTATTTTAATTTTTAATTTTTAATTTTTAATTTTAAGCTGCTGCTATTTATTTGACCTTTCTATCTTACCCCTTTTTTTCCTCCTCCGTTTCATATTTTCTGCTTTGTCTCTCATTTGTCTACTTTTGTTCTTCTTTATTTATAGATAATTAATATGAAAAAATAATTTTTTTTTTTTTTTTTTGCTTTTTTCCTTTACCCCATTTTCCCCTATAGTACAAAATCCAGTAGTCTTTTTTATCTTGTTCTTATTCTTCTCTTTTCAATCTTTCTTGGCGTGTGCTTTAATGGCTGTTTCACCCCCAACCACAACCACAAGCTCTTCTAGCTTAGAATTGACCATATCCATGCCTGGCTTCTCTACTTCTCCTTCTCTTCCTTCATCTGGTAAGCCCATGACCCCAATTCTCTCTTCCTCTTAATTTCTTTATCTGATCCTTTTCTTTTTAAAGGATCTTTATAAATTTATATGGGTATATGTCTTTTTTTTTTTTTTTTTTTTTATCTTAATAATTTATATATAATCGATCTTGCATGGCTATCATATGGGTTTTCTTCTTCTTTTTCTTTTTTTTTTTTGTGTGTAGGTTTTATTGATATTGAAAAACTAATTAATTGATCATTTGATGGTAATTAATTAACTATTTGAAACACAAAATGATGAGAATATATAGGTGATCAAGGAGGTTTTGCAATGAAAGATTTGGACATAAATCAAGTACCATCAGGAGGAGAAGAAGAATGGATCACAAGTGGCATGGATGATGAAGAAGAAAGCACAAATGGGGCTCCACCTCGCAAAAAACTCAGACTCTCTAAAGAACAATCTCGCCTTCTTGAAGAAAGTTTCAGGCAACACCACACCTTAAACCCAGTAAACTCCCATACCCAACAAATTATATTTTTTTAGTAGTAATTACTAGATCATTTTCAGAACTATAAGATTATTATAGATTTTGAATTAAAATTATTCTAGCTAAAATTAATATATAAGTTTTTATATATTTATTTGATTAATTTGATTTTGACCGAAAAATTAAACACGAAATATTCTGATTGGATTTATGATTATTAAATGTTGTTTGTGATATTTAATAGTTTGAGATATATATTTGTTTTAATTTTTTGGTTGAGTGCAGAGACAAAAAGAGGCATTGGCTATGCAACTGAAGCTGAGGCCAAGACAAGTTGAGGTGTGGTTTCAAAACCGTAGGGCCAGGTATACACTATTGTACTCTCTTCTTATATATTTTGGTCACAAAACATTTAAATTATTCTCTTTTTTTTTTTTTTTTTTTTTTTTTTTTTTTAGCAGTTAGGAATTTAGGATTATTAAAGCAACTTGCTACTACTAGTATAAAACTAGGGTATAATTTTAATATATATATATATATATTAAAGTTAACAGAATATCACTATATATATATATATAATCTGAATCAGATTCTAACCGTATAATAATCGTACCCTTGATAAAGTAGAAAACGATCTTTCTTAGAATTAATAAGGTTTCCTTTGGATATTTTATGTGCAATAGTATATATAGAATTATAGAGCCTTGTTTTGGGTCATTTTCATGGCCAAATAAATAATGAATAACTCACCATATATTTGTGTAGGTTTTATCGGGTTTTTGCGTAATAACTTTTCGACTTTCATTTATATATAATAAGTTTTTGTAGGTTAATAAGTCATTTTCATTTCTTAGTAAAAGAAAAGTTTTCATAACAACTGAAAATTTATTATTCATTTGCTAGTAAAATAAAAATAAAGAAAACAAGTGGATATATATTAGTTTTGTTTTTTGCCACTCTATCGGTAGATTTGTTAGTTATTAATTAGTTAATAAATTTATTTATATACCATGTTTTTAGATTTGAACATTTCAAATTGGATTTTATATATATATTTATAAATATTTTGATATTCCATAGTCAAAAAGGGATGCTAGAAAACGTAACCTAACTCTCCTTAATTTTATGTGACATTTTTTCAGATGTTTTTACTTAAACATAAAATGGAAATGTGCATATCTTTTATTGGATGACATCTCATATCCAATAGGGAAATTATACAATTGTGTTTCAGTTATGGCAAGTGAAAAGACCTGATTAGTAGGAATATTTGACAAGTTATTATGTATAGTATTAGTAGTAATGAAAATAATAAATAAAGAATTTCCAGTTTCTGAAAGAGGACACGTGAGGGACAGGTGGCTTAGTAAAATAGTATATGTGAAACAATAAATAATGAGGTTCTTTTATGAGCTCACCTTTGTGAACAAATATAATTATTGCTGTCTTAAATTATCAAGCTAATGATATTTCATAACATAGATTTTTTTTTTTAAAAGAAAAGAAAAGGAAAAAGATACTATGTTGGTATTTAATTAGATGCATGTGTTTCTTTCTTGGCCTCGTGTGCTGGTAAGATCTTTAGCTCTAATAAGTGTTTCTTTGACTCAATTATTATTTGGACTAACCCCATGTATTATTATTATTATTACACATCTAAATAATGTAATTGTATTATTAATTTTAATCTTACTGAGTCAAAAGATTGGGGTTTTAATTATTGAGTTCTAGTGGTCTTTAGTTAACCTGAATGGGAAAATCCTAATAATTATTATAACAATTAATAGAATAAGTTGGAAAAAAAATATGTATTTATTTATGGGTCAAGGAAGCTATAGTTTATAAAATTTTATCTATGAATAATAAAAATAAATCTTTAACAATTACATTTAATGCATATAATGTATGTTGAAATATCTAAAGTGAACAAAGATAGGGAGAGAGGTGGGGAAAAGGCTTTAATGCATGCACTTAATTATGGTTATACCAAACACATCTTTGGTAGCAATCATTTGTACTTGAAAAAGAAAAGGAAAATCACAAAATTTATGATTATTTGCATTATTTTATTCATATTTATATATAGCAAGTACTTGGCTGGCTTGATGAAATAAATAAATAAACTGGAATAGAAATTCTGTCTCTTATTAATAAATTAGTTAAATTTTGATATTTTATAAAATATTTCTAATTATGTACGGAAAATAATTATAACAAATAAATTAATAAAACAGGAGTAAGCTTAAGCAGACAGAGATGGAATGTGAGTACTTGAAGAGATGGTTTGGTTCATTAACAGAGCAAAACAGGAGATTACAAAGGGAAGTAGAGGAGCTTAGAGCAATGAAGGTGGGGCCGCCAACAGTGATATCTCCTCATAGTTGTGAACCTCTCCCAGCATCTACCCTTACCATGTGTCCACGGTGTGAACGTGTGACCACCACCGTGGTGGACAAAGGCCCCACCAAAACCACCATTACTGCCACCGTTGCTACTACGGCCGCCGCCACCTTGTCCTCTAAAGTTGGAACACCACCCCTCCAATCTCGTCAATCTTCTGCAGCTTGTTAGTCTTTGCTTGTAATGATTAAATTTAATTTACTTGAAAGAAGAAAATTAGAGGAATTAATTAATGTTCATAGTATAGTTTTCAAATTAAAATTAAAATATACATATATATATATATATATATATATTGCATGGGAAGGATAGATACTATGTACTCATGTATATGGTATCTTAATCTAATTAATTTATATATGGATAATTTATTTGTTAGTTTTTTTCCAATTATTTTATTATTGCTCTAACTATTTTTAATTAATTAGTTGATTTCCTATAATTTTGAAGGCAATTATAAAAGCGATCGTTGATTTAAAATTAATCAACGAAATAAAGAAAATGAAACTTCATGAAATTTTCTAATATGTGAAACTGCATTCGATTGTGCATTTTCTGTTCAATTTCCAATTTTTCACAATGTGAAAATGTAACGATTTATCACAAAATTTTGCGAAAATTGACAGCAAATTAAAACAAAACTACAGTTAATTATTTGAGAAAATAATAAAGATAATTTGAACACACAGATTTTACGTGGAAAACTCCCAAACAAATTATAGTAAAAAATCACGGATAACAATAAAAGAATTTTACTATGAGAAAATAATAAGAGTTATAACAACACAACTTCTCTCTATTTTATAAGGATAAAACAAATTAATTTCTCTCTTTTAAAATAAGAGAAATACACTCAAATATTTTTATCTCTCAAACTCTCTATTTTCTCTCTCAAATTGAGATGATTTTAAACTTGAAACTCTAGCCTTTATATAGGCAAATAACCGACAATTCCAACCAAAATTTTCTTAATTTTGGCCACTCATCTTACCTAATTTTGACAAATTAATAGTGAATGGTTAAGCTAATTTTGACAAACCAAATTTTTTTATTTGACCACCTACTTATGAGCTAATTTTGACAATAATTTGGTGGGTAGTTGAGCTAATTTTGATAATCTCCCACTTGAAGATTTGATTGAGGATCAATCAATCCTCACACCATTCTTTCTACCTTGCCATCCATGTTGTTTATGTCTCTGCTAGGCCACTAGAGGATCGACACCAAGTAAATTTATCGGTATTGACCGCTTTTGTCATAAAATTTGCTGGTTGTCTTTTGTATAAATTTTTCGCATATCTACTGTTCCTTCTTCCACTTTTTCATGATCGAAGAGATACTGAACTCTGATATGTTTAGTTTTTGAATGAAAGGTTGGATTCCTTGCAAGATGCAAGGCACTCTAACTGTCACAAAACAGATAAATCTTCTCTTGTTCAAGTCTGAGTTCCTCCAATACCATTTTCAACCATACCGCTTATTTACTAGCTTGTGTAGCTGCTACATATTCTGCTTCTGTTGTTGACGTAGCCACAACTGACTGCAATTTTGAAACCCAGCTTACAGCTCCACTAGCAAGAACAAACACCTATCCAGTGATGGATTTGCTTTTGTCAAGATCACCTGCATAATCTGAGTCAACATATCCTCTAACATTAAAGTCTGATCCTCCATAACATAATGCAACATCTAAGGTCCCCTTAATATATCTCAGGACCATTTTCACTGTATTCCAATGCTCTCTACCAAGATTCGCCATGTATCGATTAACAACTCCCACTACATGTGCAATGTATGGTCTTGTACAAATCATAACGAACATTAAACTCCCTACTGCTGATGCATACGGTACTCAAGACATCTCCATCCTCTTTGCGTCACTGCTAGGACTCATACTTGAGGATAATTTGAAATTAACAGGAAGTGGGGTTGATATTAGCTTACAATCTTTGTATATTGAAGCGTCGCAAGATCTTCCTCAAATAATTCTTTTGACAAAGTCAGATCTTCCTATTATTTCTGTCTCGATGAATTTGCACCCCTAGAATCTTGTTTGCTGGTCCCAACTTCTTCATTTCAAACTCCCTAGCCAACTGGGCCTTCAAATCTTTAATATGATCATTGTTAAGGCCTGTTATCAACATGTCATCAACATACAACAACAAAATGATGAAATTATTATCACTAAACCTCTTGAAATAGGCACAAGGGTCTGCATTTAATCTGTTGTATCCAAGGCTCATGATGAAGTAATCAAATTTCTTATACCAACACTTCAGCGCCTATTTGAGACCGTATAGAGATTTGTTCAACCTACAAACCAAGTTCTCTTTTTCATGTTCTTCAAATCCTTCTGGTTGGAGTATATAAATTTATTCTTCAAGATCTCCATAAAGAAAAGCAGTTTTAACATCTAACTGCTCAAGATGTAAGTCAAATGTAGCACACATTGACAGGACTACTTTGACTGTTGTAAGTCGAACCACCGAAAAAAATATCTCATTGAAGTCAATGCCTTCTTTCTGAGCATATCCTTTTACCACCAGTCTAGCACGATACCGCTCCACTTGATCATCACTGTTACGCTTGATCTTATACACCCATTTGTTTCCAATGGGCTTTCTTCCCTGTGGTAACGTCACAAGTTCCTATGTTTTATTTTTATGAAAAGCTTCCATTTCTCTTGCATTGTTGCCATCCATTGAAATGCATCTGAACTGTTCAATGCTTCTTGAAGAGTTGATGGCTCCCATTCCTCCGTTAGAAGACAGTATGCAACATTGTTCTCTATTACATACTTCGAGTGTCAATCTGGTCTTTTTTTAAATGATCTGACCGTCGAATTTTTGGCTCTTTGGGTACAACTGGTTCCTGTTCCTTATGCTCCGGTGCTGCTTCAGAATAATCCTTTTGTTCAGACTCTTTTTCTACCTGTACCACTATAGTCTCTGACTTTTCTTTCACAGTGCTATCACCACCTTCTTCTTTCTGTAGTTTATCTTCTGTAAAGATAACATCCCTGCTGACAATAACCTTACGGGCAGTGGGATCTCACAGGCGATACCCCTTTACTCCGTTAGCATACCCCAAGAACAATCATTTCCTGAATTTTGGATCCATCTTTATGTTTTCTTGGGCATTATACATCACATACACTGGACTTCAAAATATATGGAGGTTTGAGTAATCCACTGGCTTCCCAGTCCATATCTCCATTGGTGTCTTCAACTCAATTGTAGTTTATGGGGCCCAATTTATCACATAACATGCGGTATTGACTGCTTTTGCCCATAATTATTTTTTCAAACCTGCAACTCCCAACATTGCTCTTGCTCTTTCTAACAAGGTTATATTCATCCGCTCTGCCACTCCATTTCTGCCAAGGAGTGTATGCTGCAGTGAACTGCCTTTTAATACCTTCATGATCACAAAACTCAGCAAACTCCTTGCTGGTATATTCTCATCCATTATCTGACCTCAAACACTTGATCTTTTTTGCAGATTCAAACTCCATCCGCGCTTTGTACATTTTGAAGATTGGAAATATATCTGCCTTCATTTTGATAAGATACACCCAATATCTCTTGGAATAGTCATCTATGAATGACACAAAGTACTTTGCTCCTCCTAGGGACAGAACTGGTGCTTGCCATACATCAGAGTGAATTAGCTCTAGAATTTCTTTACTTCTATAACTTGATGTATTAAATTTTAACCTGTGCTGCTTACATGTCACACAATGCTCACAAAAAGATAAGGACACCTTAGTGAGTCATGAAAGTAGATTTTGCTCCGTAAGAATTTTCATTCCTTGCTCAGACATATGCCTAAGTTTTTGATGCCACGTTGTTGCATATCTTTCACTTGAACTATTTGAAGCAACTGATGCTTCTCCTTCTAGCAAAGTCTCTCCCTTCAGCATGTACAGTCCGACAACTACCTTTTCTCCCTTCACAAGTACAAGCGCGCCTCGGATCACTTTCATGATTCCTTTTTCAATTACAACTTTACAGTCAAGGTCGTCCAGCTGACCTAATGACGACAAATTCTTTCTCAGGCCTTCCACATGCCGCACTTCTCGAATAGTGCGAATTGTACCATCATGTAACTTCAACTTGATGATTCTGATACCGACAATCTTCAAGGCATGATCATTGCAACTATACACAGATCCTCCAGAGACAGGTTCATAATAATGGAACCATTCTCTTCGAGAGGTCATGTGAAATGAGGCTTCGGAATCAATGAGCCATACATCAACAAATCTTTTTCTGCCCTCTGAAGTGGTCGCTGCTTCACAACACAGAATTTCACCTTCATTTGAGGTAGATGCTACATTTCCTTGAGGACTGGAATTTTTGTTTAAACTCCAGCAATCCTTCTTCAGGTGACTCTTTTTGTTACAATGGTAACACCTCAGGTTCTTCTTACTTTTTAACTTGGACATACTATGATTTTGGCTCCCACTTGAGTCACGCTCTGTTGATCTCCCTCTCATCACCGTCAATGCCTCCGCTTGTTGCGAATTGGCCAACCTGTCTTCCTTATTTTTGCGCCGATTTTCTTCTTCCAGAATAGCAGCTGCAATATTATCGAAGATTAGATTGTTTATATTATTTGTCAAATTGATGATGAGTTGATCATATGAATCTGGTAGACTTTGAAGCAAAAGTTCAGCACGCTCCTGTGACTCTATTTTATACTCCAATGATGTGAGTTGAGAAAATAAAGTATTTAAAATATTAATGTGCTCCGTCACCGAAGTAGATTCTGACATCCGTAAAATGTACAATTTCCTTTTAAGGAAAGTTTTGTTGTGAAGTGATTTGGCCTCATACAATTTTGTGAAATGATCTCAAATCTCCTTTGCAGTTTTCTTCTCCTCTATGCTAGACAATATCTCATCTGCAACTGCCAGATGAAGATTTGCAATAGCATTGCCATCCATCTCATTCCACTTATCATCTGTGAGTCCCGCCGGCTTTTCACTGATAGCCGCAAGGCAATTATCTTTTCTCAATATTGCCTTCATCTTTAATTTTCACAGTGAAAAATTTCTCCCGTTGAATTTTTCAATATCAAATTTTGCCGCCATTGCTTCTATCACAGTCTGCTTTGAGCAAAATACAGCTCCCACTATTTCACGTGAATAGTAACTATATGTATGAACAGTACCCGTATCCGTGAATAGTATCAAATTGCACAGTACCTCAGAATACTATTCACAGCAATAATTTTCCAAGAAAATATTTTCTGATGTGGAAGATCAGTCAAAACTGCAACCACAGAGCATACTCTTTATTTTCAAGAAAAATTA
>CATKHJ010352331.1:0-17348 GCA_949750685.1 Vernicia montana | reverse complement strand
CCTTAATTAATTAAAAACATGCCCAAAACTACTTAAAATATGAAAATAAAGTAGTTTAAACATACCTTGGGCTTAACACATAACATTGGCAGCCCAAAACACTTAAATAAACTTAATAAAAGAAGTTCTATAATAGATAATGGGCTTGAACAACAAAACAGCCCAATAGTATAATGGATCCAAATCTGAAGATAACCAAATCCTTCATTCGACTTTGGACTTGAACACTTGCATAATTTGAATCCCATCATTCCCCCTTTCTTGAAATGATTCGTCTTCGAATCAAGTTCCATGGAATTGCATCATGCGCCAAGAGATTTGAAGCTTTCCTTATATGTATCAACCATGTGTTGGGGGTGCAAAATTAAGAGTTCACAGTGGTCACCACATGTCCATATGCGGTCACAGAATGATGACCACATGTGGCCTTGCGGTCACTGCATAGATACGTGCGGTGACCGCACGTAGGTATGCGGTCATGGGCCCCGCTTCAGCCCATTTCTGCCCTTTCTCGCTCGTTTCATGTCCGTTTTACACGATTCTAGTTGTGTTGTACTCGTTATTCAATTCCGGATGATATGAGGATGGTTCAAAGGTCAAATGGATAGGTCCTATGTCCTGAGGCTCAGATTCTCGATTTTTGAGATTTTGGCAATTTTGGCTTCCAAAGGTCTGTTTACCGAGTCTAGGTGCCTCTAAGGTTCAAATGTATACTGGAGAGTATAAAATTAAAGGTTCACAGATTTAAACACCAACTGGTCCGCCCACTCTCATATCAAGCTAAGATTCTACCTTCCATCTAGGCTTTTTGACTCGACTTATCTAAAGGTCATTGAGTAGATCACTGTAACAACTGTTACTTATCGATACATAAGACGAGTCATGTCAGGGTTAAGCACGCCTAGGGTGGTGTCTCCTTGTAACAGTCACCAAATGCATGTATGGTATCAAGAAGGCTGACACTGGAGAGGCTACTTGTCCCATCAAGTTAGGTTGCTCGATTATCGCCTTGAGATACTGCCACTTGAACATCTACCCTAATCCAACGATGAAACCAAATGAGTATAAAGGAAGAGGTTGATCACCATCTAGACTCTACAACTTCTCATTCTCTTTCTATCACTAAACTCTCTCTAGAACTAAGAAGGAATGCAATCTTCTTCCTCAAGATTCCTAATCTCCACAGCTTCTAACTTAAGCATCGGAATGTTATTTGTTCATCTTGCAGGTCCAAATCCATTTTAAGAAAAGTCCATTCCAATATTTTGATTAAACTCCTATCAAAATCAAAATTAAATATAATAAATAATTTACACACTAAACTTTATTGTTTGTATCAAAATAAACTAGAATAGAAATTAAGAATATGTAATATGTTCTTATGGTACAAAAAATGAAAAAATGGAATAAATTATTTTTATTCCATACATTTGTATTCAATATTTTTATGCAATATATTCTTATAGTACAAATAATTAGAAAGTAGAATAAATTACTTTTGTATCACACAATGATATGTTATAAATGAAAATAAAACTGAAATAAATAATTTATATATCAAATAATTTTATATTACATATCAAAATTACTGAAATAGAAATTTCTAGTTACTAGATTAGCTTAAAATAGACCAAATAATTTCAATGGAACTTAAATAAAATTTGAGTGATTTAATTGGTATGAATTAAAAATAAATGATTTCAATAAAATTAAACATAAATTCAGTGACTATAAGTGAAATTAACAAGAAAAATCCCAAATTATTCTTAAAAAAAAAACAAAAACAAAACAAGTGATGGTTAAAATTGCTGTCCAAAATAGTGTGTAGGACAACATCAGCATGAGCCGTCCGATGAAAAATAGTGGAAAGTGAAGAGACAAAAGGAAAACAAGAGATTATCTAATGATGCGTTGCGAAAAGGGGCCCCCCTCCTCCTGTCTAAGAATTTAGAATCATAATCGCCAATCCCATCACACCCGTTCATTTTCCAACCTTGGGTCCCACCCCCACCCCACTCCTCAACTAACCATCAACTTCGGACCGTACAATCTATAGATGTGATATCCAGTGATTTACAGCTGTTATTTAAGGGCCCACATTCCTTTTTAGGCAAAGACAACCTACCTTTCCTCTATGGACTCTCTCTCATGCAAACATCTCTCTCTCTCTCTCTCCACTAAGTTAAATCATTTTCTATTAACTTTAATCATTCTTTTCATTAATGGGCAAAAAAAAAAAAAAAAAAAATCATTCTTTTCATTATAATAATCTACAAAGTCAAATTATAATCTCATTGGTCATATTTTTGACTTGGTTTTTTAAGATATGATATCAAGTCTCCACCAGAGATGATTAATTCACTGGCTAGTTGCTTCTTTAATTCATATTCTTAATTAATTAATATTCATTAAAAGGGAAAAAAAGACTAATTACAATCTTTACAATATTAAGATTTTGATATTCCATTCTAGGAATTATATTTTGATTGATTTCATTGTGTACCCCAATGAGATAATTTGGTCTAATTATGAAAGGATTTAAATCAAAACCTTTAAAAAGTAAGAGGTTATAAATTCTAATCTCTCACGTTATTGAGTTATTATTCCAATTATTTGTTGTTTGGAGATATACAAAATATTCCCTCTGCTTTTAAAAAGTTCATAAAATCAATTCATATAATAAATTTTACAATGTGATTTCAAAGTTATCAATTTTTAAGTATATTTGTTTTATATCTTAATTTTAATCATTTGATTTTTGGAGTAATACCATAAATAATAATTTTTTTATTCATGAATTATTTAATTTTAGCGTGTAAATAATATTTAAAAAACTTAATATGATATTGTTAATCCTAAAAAGATCTAGGCAGACTAATTAAGGTTAATTATTTAGATTATTTAATAAGGGTCATTGTTTGAGTACTTGTTAATATTGGATTTATGAGCATCTATGCAATAAAATAACCCCTAACCTAAGGTATATAGACATAAGGCGTGGTCAACTGTTAATTAGGGATTTATGCAAATAATAACGTAACATGACTTTTTGATATATAGGCGTTCGGCGCTGTCAATTTCCATTCAGGGTCGGTATTAAATGTGGTGAAACGGTTTAAAATAATAAAAAGGTATTTACCTAAAAATAAATTGTAAATTACTATTTAGTCTCTAAAATTTAATTTAATTAACGATTTCATTTTTTCTTTTTGAGAAATTAATTAAATAATTTTTCACATTTATTTCGATTAACAAATAAGTCTTTCTATCCAAAATAACTAACATTTTCCTTTAAGTGAAAAAAAAAAAAACTAAAATATCCTTGTATATTATAAAACCTAATATAATACAATATCTCTTCTTTTATTTATTTTATTTTATTTTGCATAAAAAATCAAATTAAACATAATTTTTTTTGAATTTTTTTACCTAATTTTTTAAAAATAAATAAAAATATACTATATATTTTAAATAATAAAAATATTTTTATACTGTAAAAATTATATTACAATATTATAAATTTATTTTTAATTTACTTTGAATTATTCTCTTGTATTATTTTAAATTCTTGTTATGTTGGTGGCTATTTATGAAAAAATAAATGCTAGACTATTTAAGAAATAGTAATAATCTAAAATATAAAATGTAAAAAGAAAATGTCAAATTAAATTGAAAGAAAGGTCTAATGATATCAATAGAGCCTAAGCTTTTAATTTGGTAAATATATATTATTATAATATAAGTATGGCTGGGTTTCAAGTTGTGTTGACTAAGCTGACATATGATCGTAGGTTTGTGGTATGATGTCAAATAGAATGTAAACAAGAGTTAATTAATCTTATTTCCTATAAGAATTGTTAAATTTTATATTTCATCTCTAATTCTCAATTTAAGATTTGAGAAAAATAAATATTTAGAGGCTAATAGATATAAATATTTATTTATTTTTATTAAACTCTTATTTACCTTATATAAAAACTTGTAAACGAAATCAAAAGTTAACCTCAATTTACTATGGAATGGTCTTTCTTTTTATTGTATGGTTATCTTAATTTTAATTAGGAGGTAACTGAAGAGTTAATTCAATTAGTAAGTATGTTTAGTTTCTCCTAT
This sequence comes from Vernicia montana, assembly GCA_949750685.1. Lineage (NCBI taxonomy): Eukaryota > Viridiplantae > Streptophyta > Magnoliopsida > Malpighiales > Euphorbiaceae > Vernicia > Vernicia montana. The sequence continues at coordinate 13,235 of CATKHJ010352331.1, read as the reverse complement.
TTTATTGATATGTTTGAATTTTGCTAAATTATAATGAATATTTTGAATTTTCTAATTTTATAATTTTGTTGTGAATGTTTTGTTTTTAATTTGTTATTTAAATATTCAATCTAAAAATTTAAATTTATTAATGAGAGTTTAAGAATAATTTATATAATATTTATAACATATCCCTTCACATAAAGTCCATTAGGTTTAGAATGCAAATAATAAATATTTAAAATTTAATTAATAATAAGAATGAGAGATCAAAATTTAAGTTCTAAATCTTTTAGTTAAATAGATTAATGATATTGTGTTAAGAAATCACTCAGTATAATAGTTGAACATTATAGGTGACCAATTGGGGGGAGGGGGGGTGGTGCGGTCTGGCCCCCAAAGACAATTTTTTTTTTAATAGGTGTAAAAATTATAGTGGGTCTCTCGGTTTTAGTAAGATGACCTCCACACATGTTGAGGGTTTTAATAGGTGTAAAAATTATAGTGGGTCTCTCGGTTTTAATAAGATGACCTCCACACATGTTGAGGGTAAATGGTTCAAAAAATCACTAATTTTTTTTATTTTTTCAATGTGATTGCTAAAAAATGTATTTTTGCTGGAAAATACCTGAACTTTTAAATTCTTTGCACTTGGTGGTCACTAGTTGAAATTACAGCCTGAAAGGCTGACGTGGACTGTCATATAAGCATTTCCAGCTAACTGAATCAGACAAATAAGATTCACATCACTTAGAGTTGCCACGTTAGCATGCCACATCAAATTACTACTCTAACTCAAAATGAGCCCCACGTGTTTGATGCTTTTCAATGAATGGGTGACATGTGTCTAGAAAATCATCTCTCCATCATCATTCATCATAATCCAGCTTGTGTTCCCCTTAATAATCATCAAATCCCCTGCCATCACCCAAACCTTACACAAACACTAACTAAACCAGCATTAAAAACCAACCCTTTAACCCTCTAACACTAATAATCTATAATTCAACAAAAGAAAAGAAAAAAACCCTAAAAAAAAAACCATGAAGAATTCCAATACTACCAATCCAATGAGGATCAGATCCTCTCCACTTTAGCAGCCTTAACAATAGGATTTGCCTTTGTAATCGCATTGCGGCCAACACCCTTGAAATCAAACAAACAATCATGATTCTCTGGGTACCGATGATTCCCATAGAAGGTACTCCCACACTTGCACTTAAATCCAGTCAAGCCAATCTTTTTATTGCAGCTAAAGCACCTATTCGCCGCCTTAGGTTGAGCCTTATCACCACCGGCAATCAGAAGCTCTGAAATTGAAGATGATGATTCAGAGGTCAACACAATCTTAGAAGAAGTAGGAACCAGAATCGGAGATGGAGCCACCAGAATGACATCCTCTTGTTTCGATTTGATACTAAGTGTTTTCTTCATCATCGCCTTGGTAGAGGCGGCTTGTTCTTCCTTGACACAAAGGCCACGATAGCACTTAGAGCAGAGATTCATGTTTGCCGTCGTGCCAAGAAAGCCACACCCATTAGCGCAGAGAATTGGCTAAGAACGAGGGACGCTTGTGCCATTGTTTTGCTCAGAACCCATCTTCTCTATCACACGAAATCGAGGGTTAGGGTTTTGAAATTTTCTAATTTTTGTTCAAATAAATCTGATGAGTCTATACAAAAATCGTATAATGAGTTTGTAATGGATATATTACTACTCTGATATGGGAGTCGCTGATCAAAAGTGTTGCTCCTTGCGACAGTTGCTGGAGCTTCAGATCAAGCTCGGTGGTCTAGCTTTTGCTAGAACAAGCACCAATCAGTGCTGGTGATGGCGACACTACGACGAGCTCGTGAGGAATGGTGACGGTGGAACTTCGATTAGGGATGGCTTTGCCAGCGATGGCTCTTGGTAGAGTTGGATCAACTTCGACAGTGAACGCCGGTTGGATTTCTTGTAGTGGGATTTGAGATTTACAAGATTTTGTTACCGGTGAGATTTTGTTGCAAGATTTGAATTTGAGATTTGGGAAAAAGACTGAAATGAGAGTAATATGGATATTAACAAAATATTTTTTTAAAAAAAGTGGGGCTCATTATGAATCAGAGTAGTAATCCGAGTGTCATGCTGACGTGGTAACTCTAAGTGATGTGGATCCTATTTGTTTAGCTAAAATAGCTAGGAATGCTTACGTGGCAGTCCACATCAGTCTTTTAAGTTAATAGCCATTAAATGCAAAGAATTTGAAAATTTAGGTATTTTCCAGCAATTTTTTTTTAGTGATCACATTGAAAAAATATGAAAATTTGGTGATTTTCTAAACAATTTACCCCACATGTTGATTGTTGTACTTATTTTTTTTTATTTTCATTAAATTATTAAAAGAACTTTCATTTCAATAATTTTTATCACCTTTTAATCTTCAATTTTAAAAAAATAACACCTAATAATAATTATATTATTAATATTTGAAATATAATTTTATTTTTCGTCCCAAAAATATGGTTCTACATTCATCTTTATCTATGAAAGATGAAGACTTAATAATAATTTATATATAGATATTTTTTTCTAGGTCACAGGTGTCCCCACATTTTTAGTGTAGAACTAATCTTATTCGAGCCGGGTGGAATTATAAGGGCGGCAAAACTCTCCCTCAAGAGTTTTAAAACAACTGTATATTCAGACTCGAATTCGAGACTTCTGATTAAATTAAAATAATCTATTACCAATTGATCTAGGCTCTCTTAAATAATAATAATTTATATTGTGAACAACGATAAAAGAAACTTTTGACAGAGTGTATGTGTGAGAATTAATATAAAATTCTACATTACTAGAAACAAAAGAAAAAAATAAATAAAAATAAACAATCATTGGGGAGACATATAAAACATAAAGAATTACAACGAGCTAGCAAGAGATTTTACTACTCTCATTATCAATTAGGGTTCAGTTTTTGGAAGTGATAACTGTTAAATATATTAGTCGAACGTTTAAACTTAAACAAGAAAGAGATATATATAGAATCTTAATTGGTATATAAACTTATTGGAAAATACTGTCAATCAATTAACTTATTGAAATAGATTTAAAATTATGAGATTTAAAATTTGACTTTTGGTGGATGACAAAGTAAATAAATTAAAATATCCTACCATCTGAATAAAAAAATAATAAAAAAAAGCTAGAGCAAAGTAACTACTGGTTTTACTCACTCACGCAACAGTATATGGTTCAGCAACGTCTGTGGGAAGCAATCAGAACTGACAATAGCTCTCCGATTCTTTCCTTTTTCAAAACGTACGTGGGAAAAGCATTGACATTTATATATATACAATTCAAATGTACAAGCATCACTTTAATAAAAATAAAAACTTTTATATTAATAGAATTCAATTTAAATTATTATTTGTAATATAATTTAGTTATGTATTTGAAATAAATTTTATGTACTATATTGTATTTATATAAATAAATATGAAATTAATTTAATTTGCAAATGAATTTAGTTTGTATTTATAATTCGACTTGTATTTATGCATTTATAATTTGTTTTTGTAAATTAATTTTCACATTTGGTATTTTATGAAAAAATTATAGAATTCATTTCAAAATTGTGATTTTATTAGTTTTTAACTTTACTAGTTTATAATTCATTTGTAAATTCTACATGTAATTTGTAGAATCTGTTTTAAATTATAAATGTAGAATTGCAAATAAACTTTTATGAATTCAAAATATAATAAATGTAGGGTAAAGGTAAAAAAAAAATTTGAACTTTTACCATTGGCTTTATTAGGCCCTTTATTTTTTAGGAGTTGCAATTAAATATAAAATTATTCAAAATGGTTTAATGAAACTTATAAGTTAACTGCCGTTATTTTTCTGTTAGCTCTAACAATAAAGTATTATATATAAAAGAAAATTAAAAATCAAAAAATAAAAATGCTAAAATTAATAAAAAAATCCATAAGACTAAAACCCATAAATACTTGCTCGTCTACCTCCGATACCAAGTCTAATAACCCTTATTACCTCTGCCTCAAAATTCTTTGGCGATCTCAGATTCCGGCAACTATATCTTATTTTCTACATATAATTTACTCAGTAGGTAAGATTAGACAGTACAACCACAAAAAAGACAAAAAAAGCAGAGCGTGGATACTAGAGCTACAAACTCAAACGCAGTGATTAAGCTCCAAGTGACGTCGTCAACGATGGAGAAATCCAGCTATGACCACCTTTCTTTTTTTCGGTGGTGTAATTAAATATAAAATTATTCAAAATGGCTCAATGAAACCCATAAGTTAATTCTGGTTATTTTTCTGTTGGCTCTACCAATAAAATATTATATATACAAGGAAATCAAAAATAAAAAAATAAAAAACCCATAAGATTAAAACCCATATACACATGCTCATCTACCTCCACTACCACATTCAACAACCCTCATTACCTCCGTCTTCAAACTCTCCGACGGTCTCAGATTTTGGCCACTATATCTTATTTTTTACATAATTCACTCAGTAAGCAAGATTAGACAGTACAATCATAGAAAGAGAGAAAAAGCAAAGCGTGGATACTAGAGCCACATACTCAAACGCAGTGATCAAGCTCCAAACAAGATCGTCAACAATGGAAAAATCTAGCTCTGGCCACCTTTCTTTTTTTGACAATGTAATTAAATCCAAAACCATTCAAAATGGCTCAATGAGGCCTATAAATCAATTGCCGTTTATTTTTCTGTTAGCTCTACCAATAAAATATTATATATGCAAGGAAATCAAAAAGAAAAAAAATGCTAAAAAAAACCATAAGACTAAAACCATAAGACCAAGTCTAACAACCCTCGTTACCTCTGCCTCCAAACTCTCTGGCGATCTCAGATTCCGGCCATTGTATCTTATCTTTTACATAATTCACTCAGTAGACAATGTAGCCACAGAAAAGAAAGAAAAAGTAGAGCGTGGATACTAGAGCCATAAACTCAAACACAATGATCAAGCTCCAAACGACGTCATCAACAATGGAGAAATCTAGCTCTAGCCACCTTTCTTTTTGTGGTGGTGTAATTAAATCCAAAACTATTTAAAATGGCTTAATGAAGCCCATAAGTTAATTGCCGTTATTTTTCTGTTAGCTCTACCAATAAAATATTATATATACAAGGAAATCAAAAAAGAAAAAAAATAAAAAGGCTAAAAAAAAACCTATAAGACTAAAACCATATACACATGCTCATCTGCCTCCGCTACCAAGTCCAACAACCCTCGTTACCTCTGCCTCCAAACTCTCCAGTGATCTCAAATTCTGGCCGCTATATCTTATCTTCTACATAATTTACTCAGTAGGCAAGATTAGACAATGCAATCACAAAAAAGAAAGAAAAAGCAAGACGTGGATACTAGAGACACAGACTTAAACGCAGTGATCAAGCTCCAAACAACGTCATCAACAATGGAGAAATCCAACTCTGGCCACCTTAAGAATCTCTGCAAGTCCTAATTTAGTACTTCAGTAGGAGCCCACCTCGGTGATAAGTACGAGGACGACATGAATTGAGTCGGCCACCGGAGGATCGATGAGCGGAGGTGCAAGTGAAGTCCAATCCCAACCAGCAGAATCCTGACGTGGACCACCTCTCTGTCATTATCGCTCTCTCTTTCTCTCTCTCTTTTATTCAGTGTTTGAATCTTTTTCTCTTGTCTCATTCTTTGAATGAAACCCCATATTTTTTTTTAAGTTTTTAATGTTAATATTTTTTATTATTCAAAAATATAATTTTATTTTTGTTATGAGTTTTATTTTTAATTTTTTTAGCACTTTAATTTTTTCTTTTTGATTTCCTTGTATATATAATATTTTATTGATAGAGCTAACAAAAAAAATAATAGTAGTTAACTTATGGGTCTCATTGAGCCATTTTGAATAGTTTTGGATTTAATTGCACCACTATCACACCCCGTTCTCGGTAGTTTCCCTTTCACTTGCTCTTCATCGAGCTACTACTAACATTCCTTCAACCAAGACGCGACGGTCCTAAAGTATGGGTAGGCTTAAGGCCATCGATTATCTCGTAGAACCCTTATATGCCCGATATCTAATCTCTTGAACAATCATGCTCATCTATACGAAGACTTATGTGGGAAAATTTATATACAGTCATAAAAATGAAACTTGGGTAGAAGAATTTTCCTCGTTTTATTCATTTAATCTAGTTCGCTACATGATCATAATCATTACTTACAATTCATAAACTTCCAATACAATTCAATAGCAGTTATGACTTGTAAACTATTATAATTAAAACTTAATATTCTATGTCTATGCTCGTATTCTAACTTGAATACCTTCCTCTTCATAAGTAGCAAGAGTATTTTCGCTCATGAACGAGCCTATGCCCTTTGCCTTCTATACCTCCGAGACTGCCTAAAAACTTCTAAGCTAAATCCTGAAATTTACAGACTATGTGGTGAGCTGTCAACTCAGTAAAATCATAGAAATGCATTAGAAACAAGGAATTCATGAATAAGCAATATCGAAGAGAATTATACAACATAGTACTTATATGAAATCATTACAGTATGAATCAAAATATCATAAGTGTCAAAGACAATTTTGTTTAAAACATTCTTTCATTTAAACTGACAGAAACATGTATTGTGTTGAGTTTATATTATCCACATCACCGCAAACCTCACATCATTATCTATCAAAGATCAAATGGTGGGACGAACCACTAGTCTAAAAGTCTTTGCATTTGTAGCACCATAATATACCATTGCGGTATAAGTACATAAACAATCGAAGGCATCCATGAGCTGACTCGTGTGCTCTTCATAACAATCATGGATTACTACATGTCCAAGAAACACCTTCGCATGCCTGTGAAGATACATCTGACTTAGTTTATAAACCTAGTCAGTCGAGTTATCAGTACACTTGGTCTAATATATACCCTCATGAATTGGGCTTTCTGTCAATTATTTAACATTTAATATATATATATATATATATATATATATATATATATATATATATATATATATATAACAATAATATTTAATAGAAACTTTTCATATTATTTTATTCATACGGTTAGCCCAAATGGCTTCGATTACAATAGGATGACTTTGGTTTGAATGACCTTCGTCTATTACATTAGAAATCAGCTTCGATTACAATAGAATGGATTTGATTACAATCAAGACTATCTAGCTTATAACAATATAGTTTCGGTTCGAATGACCTTGCTTTACAGATAATGACTTCGGCCCGAATGACTTCACTGATTTTACTTTTTGATAGAACTTACAAGAAAATACAATATTAACTTACCCATTGAAGGTGATGGTAATAATAACACTAATGAAAATACTGTATTAAAAGAGGTCAACAAAGGAATGGAATTCAACGAAATGCAATGAGGGATTTTCATTGTATTTTTCATGCATTTCTTAACTTACATACAATAAAAATTACATTCCTATAATCTTAGCTCTTTGGTATATCCTCCGATCAGGCTCTGCGGCACCCCTCAAGTTCCTTTTGGACTCTTAATTTTTCCATCATTTTTAGTGCCAACATCTACAACCAAGAGAATTTCCAGCAAGGCCAAATCACCATCATCATATACACTAGGGCCTTGTATCAGAATCATCTTCATCAAGATCTCCATCAATGACTCCTTAAATACTCCCTGATCATTCTAGATCAAGGCATCACTCATAGGCTCTGATCATCATCAAGTTCGGCTTCGCTCATCCTTGGGCTCACTGAATCCACCAGCCTATCATCTAAACCCACTTGGAGATCTTATAAGAAAACTGGAAGAATCATTTATCTCTTAGATCGTTGGGTTTCATTTGCTAATGGCCATTTTCTAGAAAGAAGGTTTAAAGAGATACAGAGCTTTTAGGTTTTGAATTTGGTTTCTACTGAGTTTTAGAGAAAGAAGCTCATAATTTAAGCTCAGAGAGAAGATGTAACTGTTCAATTGTGAAACTGATCGGTTTCTTAAGCTTTTAAATAAAAGGGAGCAATCATGACTTCTGTTATGAAAAAATATAAAGTCGGTCAACAATGCTTTATGAGAAGACAGTTCGTATTGGAAACGTAAACTTTTATTGGAAATGGTAACTTTTCCTTGGAAAGGAAAATATTATTAATGATTTGTCAGAGGTATATATCTTCTCACTTATTCCTCGCTTATCCGTTACAATATAATATCTGAATCTTGCTCTATACACTTTCGAACTCATTGGTTTGCTTCGTAATTGTCTACTGGTACCGAAGGCCTACTGTCAGTCCCACAGTTCGTCTTCGCTCAACAATCTTACTTCCTTCAAAATCTATAAACATCTTCAGCCTCGTCATCAAATTTCTAGACTCATCATATGTTCGCTTCGCTCGTCTCGTTAAATCGAACCCATATGTTGACTAACTATTACTAAGTCCTTCGCTCATCGTATCCTATATCATGTTCGCCAATTGCATCAATATGACTATTTCATGTCCTGTCTCTCATAATTTCTATTATCTCTCATACAGGTTCATCTTATGATCTATCCTCATTTCTACGATTGATCTTCCTATATTCTCACTTTTGTCACCAACCTGCTACTTACTATTAAGACTCAAATTCCATGTTTCAGTCCTCTTCTTCGTCCTAATGTCTCGTCTCCTCGTGTTCATTATGACAACTAATATCTGGAGTATTATAACCACAAAAAAGAAAAGAAAAGAAAAGAAAAGACTTAATAAAGCTAATGGTAAAAGTTTAGGGGTTCTTTTATACCTTTGCCCATAAATGTATATGTCATTATTGGTCATTTTATAAACCAATCACAATTCTAACCAAATATTTATTTAACCACAATAATTTTTTTTTTTTCAAATAAATTATCAAATACTTACAATCAATTATATTTAATTTGATTGCAGATAGTTAGATATTAATGGTTAGCCACTCATAATTTATTATTTAATTTTAATTGTTGTAGTTTAAATTAGTAATTAGTAATTTCAGTGTAAAGAAAAGGTTTGATATTAAATTTACTTAGGAAAATTTTAGTAAATAAATTAGTTTAATTTGTAATTATAATTAATAATTTCATTTTAAATAAGTAGTTTTATCAATTTAGTTAAACTAGTAATTTTAGTAATTTATTAGTTTAAATTAATATTAGTTTAATTTTATTTAATTTTAATTTCTTAAATTTAAATTAAATATACTGACATATTACTGATGGAATGACATATTACCGATGGAATGTTTAGGCCAATTTGATTTACTTGTTGGTAGCCGTTGTTAGCTATTAACTAATATATAGCGAATAACTGATAACTGATAGTTGTCAGTTGATAAATGATTATTGTTAAGTTTTTTATAAAATTATTATTAGTTGTTACTGTTAATATGTTTAATGACCATTAAGGATAAATATTAATATTTACTTTTTATTTAAATATTATTTTTAATAGGGTAATTTAATCTTTTTATTTAAATAAGTATGAATGGTTTAAAATAAGCTTCAAATTGGAGCTTTTGTAAACAATAGTTATTTAACTACCTAAAATTTAACAGCTATCACTAAACAAAAATAAAATCAAACGGATTTGATGCTGCTGTTGAAAACCAAAATGCTAATAGTGTATCAAAAAAAATTTTCATCCATATTCCGTTGGTAACACTAATCCAATGCCTCGGATTAAAATATTTTTATGTTCAAATGAACATAATAAGTCATATTAGCTTAATTTTCATCGTTAAATGTAAAATTAATTTTTGCGATTTTCTTTTATACCATAATTAATTAGCCAAACCTTAATTTTTTTATTTTCTTTTGAGATGAGCCAAACCTTAAATTCATACAAAGTAAAAGTAGTTAAACTATGAACCACAACAACCTTTATTTTTTATCCATAAAAATGAAAAATGAAAAAAATGAACAGGCTGTCTAAATTGAGCCATAACTAATAGCATTCCAATAAACTTTTTATATGTGTCAAACTCTTTATTATAAAGAGTCATTTCAAAAAATAAAACTCCAAAGGATTCTTAATCTTTTAGAAATAAAGAAAGAGTTTGTTTGGCCAAATATCACTCTATATTCTAACTTTAATTAATGCAGTACAAATTTTCATACATTTTATTATATAAAATTTTAGTACTATTTTTTCTATTGGACAAAATTAAAAAATTAAAAAATTAAAATCATTAATGCTTATGGGATAAAGTAAAATGAATAGCAAAATATAGAGAGTATATTGGATTTAAGTAAAATTTTTGGCTCTTTATCAATTAAAATGCTCTCTATTAAATAAAATATACTCTTTAAAATAACAGAGAGTGGGTTGAGACTTTGACTTCTCATATCGGTAGTGTAAAATATGTGTATGTGTGGGATAGAAGGGTTATTGTACCTCTTTAAAATTCATGATTTTGAGATGTGTGTGTTTGTATGTATATATATTTTAAGAAAAAAATAAAAATCACATTAAAAATGCTCTAAATGTTGGAATTGTATTAATTGGAGAGAGGTAGGCTATATTTAGGCAATTTGGTTGCAACCAACAAATTTTGGTAATTAAGAGACATGATATTTTTTGAAAAATGCTTTATCTTAGGAAATAGTTACATGATAAAAAAAATATGAATAATTTTAATTGATGAATTTAAATAAATTGTATTTTGTTACATTATTGCTTCTTATATATATATATATATATATATATATATATATATATATATATATATATATATATATATATATATATTAATTTCTACCAATTCATTCATGAACTATTTCATTTAAATCAATCGCGCTGATAGTACTACTATAATATGTAGTATATAGAGTTTAAAATATGATTTAGGGTATCTCAATAGGCTTTCTAAATGTCTGCTTAGCTAAAAATAAAGAGTCATATCACATTATTTTTCTTCCAACAAATTCTTTATTTATTGTCTTTCTCTAAAATTTTTTAGGAGCTTATTTCTCTCTCCTCAAAGTTAAGGAGAGAGATTGGCTTCCTATCTAATATTTTAATATTTTTTTTCATTTCTTTAATTTTTTAAATTATTATTATTATTATTTATCAAAAATTTATTATTGTTAAATTACTATATTATTATTAAAATATTATTTTAATAAATTAGATTATTCTTTTTTAATAATAAAAATTTTATGTAAAGTAAAATAAATAAAATTATAGTATAATAATAATAATAATAGTTTGTTATAATATTTTATTTCAGATTATATTTTTTTAGTAATAAAAATTTTATATAAAATAAAAGAAATGATACTGCAATAATAATAATAATAATATATTTTTTTAATATTTTCAAAAAAATTCTTTTTAGCAGCAAAAAGTTGATATAGAGTAAAAGAAATGAAATTATAAATTGATGTATAAAAAAATTGAAATGTGGATTTATTAATAAAAAAATAAAATAGAGAGTGTTGTTGAAATATACATATTTTTTGAAATAAATTAAAATAAGGAATTTCATTATTTATAATATAATAGAGAATAAAATAGAGATAATTGTTGGGATATTCTTATGGCGATATTAAAATATATAGTTGCCGACAAGATTATCACAATTTAATAGAAAATAATTCAAGATTGAAGTGTACCTTACAAATCAAATAGATATATCATATATGGGGGTCCTATATATCTTTATTATTTAATTATATTTATATATAGTACACTTTGCATATTGAGATTGAAAGCTACTTTTTAAACAACTATTTTATGTATTATTGAAAAAAGAATATGATATTTATCTGCTTTTATGATTAATATATATTAAATTATCTTATAATAATTAATTCTGAAAGGTTTCTAATTATTAACATTTCCAAAATTATACTTTTATTTATATAGAAAGGAAAAATAATAATTTTTTTTCTTTCAAAAACAGCTCTAATGATAATTAATATAAACAAATCAGTTAATGGAATTTTATTTTATATTATTAATTAATTAATTTAATTATTTTTGCTTTAGAGAATGCATTTTGACATGGCTTAGATAATAATAAATAAAGAGATATAATTAACAAAGAGAATTAGTAGTTACAATGACAACTTGATCAGTGTAAATTGTAAAATAACTTAACCATCCATTACATGGAGCCTATGTAATGAATGATTAAGAAATGGTTTTAGTGCCTATTTGAAACATATATTTCAAGAAAAAAAGACACTTTTTCTAATTTGTTACACACAAAAATTATTATTTTAAATATTGCTTAAAAAATAAATTAAAACTATTATTTAGTTATATTTAAATATTTTTTTAAAAATAATTTGAAATTATTATATAAACATTTTAATTAAAAGTATGTCAAATTCATATTTAGTCAAAATAAATTTTATTTAATATTTTTAATATAGCATTTTTCTTAATAACAATAAACAAAATAAAAATCAAATAACATAGATTCTCTATTAAAAAAAAAAAAAAATTAATATAGAACATAGTTATTAGAATGGAATTGATTACTTGGTCGGACATGTTAAGCTGTAACTTGTGAAGAATAACGGATAGTTCAATTTAAAAATAAAATAAGTAAAAAAATAATTAATTGATGTAAATTATGTAGAAATATGTTTAACTACATTTTTATATATTATCTAATTGCTATAAACAGATAATTTTATTATTAAGAATTTGTGGTTAAATTATTAAATCAATGGTTAAATTGATTCAACTTTTATTTTTTAACTAGCTAGCTGTGAACCAGCATTTTGTATGAATTTTGAACATATTAAAAATAATAAAAAAATTATATGTTGGTCTATTTATGTTAGTAATTTTAAATATGTAATATAAAAAAAATATATGGATTAAGTTTATTATTATAAATGGGCTAACTAAAAAAATAAAATTTAATTAGGACTTACAAAACATAGTAATGTAGAAAAAAATTTTAATTTTTGAAAGAATTGTATGACACATGGTGAAAATTTTTGTAAATAATTATCATAGGATTTTGTTAAATTAGTGATCTTATGGCACTAGTTATTATGTAATTGATATAGAAAAAATTAAATAAATTTATCTAAAAATAAGTTGAATGAGAGAAAAAGTAGAAATTTTAATTAAGAGATTGATATTTAATTATAATTAATGCTATCCAAGGTTATTATAAATTAAAATGTTTTACTTTTCTCCCATTTAACTTATTTTTAAATAAATATAAAATTTTATTTATATTATAATTTTTAATTAATATT